>OX424576.1:70999472-71148734 GCA_949152435.1 Gastracanthus pulcherrimus
CGTCCGCGTATAGCAAGTGTTTAACATCACCACCAGTCAGTACGTCTTATAAGTCATTGATATAAAGACTGAATAGCAAGGGCCCCAGGACTGAACCCTGTGGCACACCTAGATTGGTGGTTAGTCAATCAGATTCCCCGTTGTTGTCAGTTATGACTTTTTGCCTGCGACCAAAAATGTATGATTTGATCCACAGAAGAACACTCCTGGAAAAACCCATGCGTATCAGCTTACGAAGTAATTTAGATGGTGATATAGTGTCAAACGCCTTACTAAAGTCGAACAGTAGCAGTATAGTCATTAGTTTCTTATTGTCGTTAATCCCAGTTCGTATGTCCTCGGTTAGTTTTAGTAGAGCTGTCTGGGTGCTGTGATGCTGTCTGAAACCGGTTTGCAGAGGATCCAAGATATTTTTGGATCTTAAGAAATCGGTAATCTGGTTGTGTACTATCTTCTCCAGCACCTTGGAGAGAAAGCTCAATAGTGCTAACCTTTTTTAGAGGCACCAAGTGAGCCCCCCTCCAAGCCCCTGGGAAGACACCACAAGACAAAGAGGAGTTGAAGACCCTCGCTATATGATGACTTACATACGGGAGAGCCTTAGCTACAACGCTTTGGGGAATACCGTCCTCACCCCTAGCCTGCGACGAGAAATGAGCAACAGCCAGGACTACGTCCGTCACTGTAACGTCTTTGAAAACAAAGCCGTCGTCACTGACCGAGTCCAAGATGCTACCCAAATCAACATCACCTTCACTCTGGGAGACCGATACCCCCGCAATGTGCGAGTTCAGCTCACCTGGCGAGAAGCCATGCAACCCCCCTCCCCGTGCCCTTGGCAGGAGCCCCAAGCCCTTTAGTTCTTTCCAAATATCCTTCTTATTTTCTAGGGCTTCAAAAGAGAGAGAGAGAAGAACAGACACTCTAACCTCAAAGAAAGCAATATGTTTTACTGCTTCTCTCGCTTCTCATCCTCCTCCGGTAAGCCTCCCATGTACAGCAATCGAGCACAGTACAACGAAATTACAGACCCTCTATAATGATGTAAAAATGAGAGATACAGCTGTAGCACGATGACACTCTCCAACTCCTCGTTCAAGATGACGTTTTGAGGTTATGTTGGTCGCAGTTTAGCGGAATTCTCCTCCAGGCTCATAAAAACGTACAAAACATGCAGTTTTTTGGCGTGAGCTTGAAAGCCGATTGGAGGATACTCTCCGCTGTAAAAGAATCACTCCTCGGAGTGATAAACAATCAGAAAGTTGTTAAAATATTGCGAGGTGTTGATGTGCCGCGACTTACCGGAAGAGAGAGCAGAGAGAGAGAGAAGAAGAGGGAGAGAGACGCGCAGACGGCAACACGGCGGCTGCGGGAGCCCACACAGCGCGCGGGGATGCACCGCGTCAGAAATACACAGGACGCGCACAAATGAAAATGGCGGGAAGCACCGACCCGCGCATCGTCGCAATGATTGCACCGCGACGCCTCGACGCGCGCCTGTCACCGCCGAACACCGAGACCGATCACCGATACCCCGTGGCGGGTGTCCCTCGGTGGCGTCTTTTCCTCGCACGTCGGACGAAAGCGAGCCTCAGAGATGAAAGGACGCGCACTGCCGAAAATGGCGGGAAGCACCGACCCGCGCATCGTCGCAATGATCGCGCCGCAACGCCTGGACGCGCGCCTGTCATCGCGGAACGCCGAGACCGATCACCGAAAGCCCCGCGGCGAGTGGACCTCGGCGACGTCTCTTCCTCGCACGTCGGACGAAAGCGAGCATCAGAGAGAAAAGGACGCGCACTACCGAAAATGGCGGGAGGCGCCTGCTCGTGCGTCGTTGCAATGTTCACTGACATACCTGATCGCGAGTCTATCGCTAACTTGTGGACGGCTAACGTACGCAGTGCTGCGATGGCTGCGGCTCCGAGGTTGTCTAACCGCTCCCGATCACCGGCCTCCTCCTGTTGGAATATGGACCTGCGTGGCGCTATGTTCCGTAACCCGGCTTGAAGGACCAATGTTGCGGAGGGAAGGGGGTGAGGGAGACAATCCAAGATCACCAAAGATACTGTGATACTTCAATTTTATTTTTAAGCGTCGCAAGATACAGCTGGTTGAGAATAGAGATGCGTCCGCTTGCTTGGAGGGCTCGAGACTCACTGGCCTGCCGCTCCACTCGTTGCTCAGCGGTCGGCGCTCGGAGGGGGAAAAGAGCGCGTGCGGCTAGTGCCACCTGACGGTGGCGACTGGGAGTTGGGCCTCATAGAAAATTGCCCACAGATGAGTCTTTCTCTCCTTCCTTCGTACTCACGCGAGAGGCTTTGAGATGGCAGGGCAGGATCTGGGGAGCATGTGGTTGGTGGAGGTGGCACGGCGCACATGGCTGACCGGCGCGCTCGCTTACCTCGCGTGCGCCGAGCCTCTCTGTGGACGTGCCACCTCTTCATGCCTCATGTTGCTCTGGGTTTCGTTCGGTCCGACCTGCGATCTGGGAGCCTTTATACCCTTCTCCAAGTGATTGGAGATCGCGGGGGGCTAGTTCGTTTGTATTTTAATTGCTCCCTCAGTGGTTTCTGGACGTGCCGCACGAAAACATCATGCGCCGGCTAGTAAATATAGAGACGCTTTTGTCTCCTTGTGTGAGCCACTCTGGGTGCAAGTTTTACAGTGTATTGTGTTGTATGTGAGTAAAAGTATTAGTTGTGTTATATTTTATTAAATTAATAATATTAGGTTTCAAAATTTCATAGGTTGTTTATTTTTTTTTGTGTTTTAAGGCTATGCTTTTTTATTGGTTTTGCTTGTTTTGATAAGAGATGTTGATCATGATACCGTAATTGTTTTATTATGTATGTTGTTTTGTTTAGTTTTATATGACAATTAATTGTTAGCGCGAAAAAATCAATTATTGTATTGTGTATTTTCTTTTTGTAGCCTGAAGAGGGGAGTAACACAAAACTCCCGAAACGTCGCTAATGTGAAATAAATTAGTGGGTTAGTTCCTAGAGATCGCTCGATTTTTTATTCATCTAAAAATTTCCCTTGGAACAACAAATTCATCTTTACAATCATAATTGTTCTTGTCCTTGAACCCGCGAATTACTAGTCTACCCTTGTGTTTAACTGACCCCTTTTCATCTATCTTTTTCTTAAAAACTCATCTCGAATCTATTATATTTGTTTTTTTGTCACTCAAAGAATTTTTGATCTCTGAATCACTGTATACACATCTTTGCTCTTAAGTGCATCGAGTTCTGCCCTAATGGCATCAATCCATTGCTCTCTACACCCTCTTGAGAGTATACTTCCTCTCTATAGGTCTGCGGATCGCCCTGGATTTTTGCTAGTAGTGTATGGTATTTAAGATCACTCAGTTCTCTGTCATAATCTATTTTATTTTCTTTGCGAGTTTCGCACAAGAAAAACATAACTTTAGCATTTTTCTTGGGCCTACCTCTTTCCGCTTTGACTTCTGAAGTTTGTTTGTATATTTCCTCGCTGGACAGCAGGATGTTTTCAGTTATAGACTCCACTGATTCTTGCGTCTCGGATAATCCCAGTTCGGAATTATCATCAATGTCTAAACTTTTTATTACAAAATCTTTGTAATTTTTACTCTCGTTGAATCTAACATGTTTGCTATCGTATAGCTTGTTTTCTTCCGGCACAAGAATAGTGTATCCAGTGTCTAGGTATCCTACCAAAAATCCTAGCATCGCTTGCGGGGAGAATTTAGTTTCCGAATTGCGAGGTATTTTTATATACGCTGCATAGTCACATCTTCTAATTTGATTTAAGCATTCTGATTTGGATGACAAAATTTCGCTCAAGAGATTTTTCATCTCTATAGACTTATGGGGAGTTCGATTGTAAATATACACAGCTACTTTTACAGCTAGATCCCAATAGGAATTGGGCAGATACGAATCGAGCATCATAGCACTAACTTTATTTTCTAACGTCCGGTTAAACCTCTCTGCAACACCGTTGTGTTGTGGTGTATCAGGACACGCTAGTTGAAGCTATGCTCCATATTTATCTAAGATATCTAATGTAGCTTGGCCTGTGAATTCCGTGCCTCGGCACACCTGAGAAAACAAAACTTCTCGTCAGATCCAACCAAGTTACGAAGGCTTTTAACAAAATTGTCTATACATTGAGGAACGTCTGACTTATTTCTTATAGGAAATGCTAGTGCGGCTCGAGTCACATCGTCAATCAATACAAGCACAAATTTATATTTCCCAGGGTGTGACATAGGGCTAATCGCTTCCATGGTGTCACCGTGAACTATCAGTAAAGGCTTTGTAGCTCTCATACGAATCTTAGTAAAAGGCCATCTAATGCTATTTGCTTGTAAGCAAATTTCACAATTTTGAATCGAATCATCTTTTGAAATCAGATCTAAGTTCATTATATTTGATTTATCTTTGGCTAATGTGATCACATATGATTTTGACGCATGGCCTAGTCGGATGTGACACAACATGGCTTCAGTGAAGTTACTAGATTTACTATCATTCAATTTACATCTATTTTAGCGTTAGATTCGTTTTTGATTACATGTGTTTTTCTATTTTCCGACGTTTTCACGAATTCATTGTCAGTTATGTTTTTTTCTTTACCATTTGCTACTCGCTTTTTCAGAGTTTTCTAGTTTATTTGTGCTTTTCTTGCTTCTAGTGTTATAAAACGATTTGGTTTTAATTATTTGTCTATTTTTATCGCTCGCTGGTTTTTCTACTACGAGCCTCAAGGTCCAGAAGGGTTTTTTATATTCTCCAGATAAAATACTCTTATTCGAATTAGGATCATCAATATCTATAATTTTGATATTGAGATAGATTTCTAGTCACTTGTCGATAAAGCGTCTTAAAGAAAGTAAGTTATTTGATAATTCCTTTGAATATAAAATGTTATTTAAAACAAAAGTATTTTTGTCTAGAGTTATTACTGTCGTTTTTCCTAAACCTGCAGTTTTGAAACTATTATCTTTTTTTGCACATTCTATTGTAGATTTCGCTTCGCTATTGAATTCGGAAAAATACATTTTTGAATTGCTCAGGTGCTCAGCAATAGTTTCACCGACTATACCTTCATGATTATCCGATATGGCCTGTAACGAGGACGCAGACTCAAGACTCCCACGTCCTGAACTTCGATTTTGGCCTCCTCGACCACTGTAGCCTCTGCCACGTCCTCTGCTAGAGCGACCGCCTCTCGGTCCTAGATTTGCCGCAGAGTCTCATAACTGCCCGCGTGAACTTTGCTGAGAAGAAAAGGTCTCGGTACCGCGACCTCGGTAGTCGGATGCTGATCTGCCTCGTTGCGCTGACCATTTGCCTCTCTTTGACTATGTTGGTTGAGCGAAGACATCTCGAGACCCGCTGTCGTTTGCCTTGCTTTTAAACCGTTATAGCACTGTTTCTTTACTGGATGAGGACAGTCGGACTGCAGGTATCCTTCCATGCCACAGCCGCGGCAGATGCGCCTCTTTTGACCTTGTCTTTTGGCCTGGGCGTGGAAGGCCTTGATTGGAGGATTTGTCTCTTTGCCAATCCTTGAAGCATCAACCTGTAATAATTAATTTTTTAGTTGATTACAAGACATTTCTTTAGACGTTGTTTCGTTGTAAATACAATCAGCCGTTATTATTCCTGGCACGGCTGCCGAGACTGCTTGAATAAAGTAGTCTCGTTTTTCTTTTTCCGTGAGGTCTCCAGCTTCAGGAATATTTTCAAATACCCTAACTTTTTCTTGGAATCTATCATAGAAATCGGAGGCTGTTTCTTTTCTTGGAATGTATTTAATAGTGAGCAGTTTGTTCCTCGCGGATATGTTCGTTGTCCTTGTTTCAAATCTTTTGACATCCTTGAGTTTCTTTAAGATTTCTTTAGGTTCTGACAAACTAATTATTTTATTGTAATACACCTTTGAATTTACTGTTAATTTGTAGTTCCTAGATACTTGACCTTCTCTGTTTGAAATTTCTATCTTTAATTGTTCAGATAAATTTAAAATACTATTTTCTTTCCCTGATTTATTCTTCTCTTTCTCTTTTCCGTTTAATATTAATTTGATTTTACTCTCTACTAACTCATTGATCAGATTAGCAGTAAGATTCTCATTTGACTTTTTGCAGGCATAATTAGTCTGATTTATTACCTCGTAGTCATCGTGTTCAGACGAAGGGCCGAATCCTCGACCATTGAAAAACCCGAGGGTGTAGTTCTCAGTCCGACCGTAATCAGACGAGTGCTGAGACAATTCGCCGTCCTCAGATGGCGGTCGAGCCCTATTCTTGACTCTCTTGATTGTAGGTAAAGGGCGACTCCTTATTGCCAGGGTCCTCCTTAAACTCAGTCACGTTCCTTCGCCGGTATTCAGTACTCTGAAAAGGTGTAGATATGTTCTCGACAAACAGGGACTTGGCTTGGCTCCAAGGACTGCTTAAGCTCTGGAAAACCTTCATCGCCAATCGAGTCAGTGAGGCCCTGACTTTGCTGCCCAATGCTCGCTAGGGCCACGTGCGCTTAGCGCTCAACCCAGCCGATCGCGCTACACGTGGTTTGACCCCAAGCCAGCTTCAGTCCAATGGACTCTGGTGGACAGGACCACAGCAGCTCTTCAAGAACTCCAGAAAGTCGACGAAACAGCACGAATACGTGACGGTCCTGGAAAAACGGACGGCAACAGCCACCTTCCATGCTGCAGCTAAAGAGACACTGGAGGCACTTATGGTTTAATTTTCCACCTACAAGAAATTGGTACGTGTCTTGTCCTTTATGCACAGGTGGCTGTCAAACTTCCGTTTATCAGCGGCGGAACGTCCCTCGTCGATACTACAAGCCGAGGATCTGGAGCAGACTCGTCTTCGCCTCGTCTTAGCTGTCCAGGCCCAGCATTTTCAACAAGAGATTGGACTGCTCCGTGCAGGGAGAGCCCTGCATCGGTCTAACCCGTTCCGTCGACTGTTGCTCTACTTTCAAGCGATTCGTGGCGAGAAGAGGCTTGTGTCGCCAAATTTTTAGCGACAACGGCACCACCTTTCAAGGCGCGGACAACGAGCTACAGCAATGTTTTCGCGAAGTATCGGCCTTCAGCAGAGAAGTCGCTGAGGCCATTCAATCCGACGGGATAGCATGGAACTTCATTCCACCCAGAGCACCACACTTTGGCGGCTTGTGGGAAGCTGCCGTCAAATCCTTCAAGCACCACTTGAAGAGAGTCATCAAAGATGCCAAACTGACATTCGAAGAACTTTCTACCTTGGCTGCGAGCATCGAGGCCTGCTTAAATTCTAGGCCGCTCAGCCCCTTAAGCGTCGACTCCACCGACATCGCTGCGCTGACGCCCGGCCAATTTTTAATCGGCACAGCTCTGACAGCTGCGCCAGAAGCACCTACGTCTGATTTGAATGTTTCAGGTATTCTGAGATGGCAGATCGTCACGAAAATGCACCAGTACTTCTGGCGCAGATGGCACAAGGAGGTGCTGCATCACTTGCAACAGCGCTCGAAGTGGATCGAGCCGGACTACAAACCCACTCAAGGAGATATCGTTCTGCTGACCGACGACTTGCTGCCACAACTCAAATGGCCCCTAGCTCGAATTGAGGCCCTACACACGGGCCCAAATGGTTTGGCTAGAGTAGCCTCGCTCCGGACTGCAACAACCACGCTGCAACGACCTCTAAAAAAGTTCATTCGACTACCCATCAACGGTGCAGATGCATCGAACTTCTCGGCCTTGAGCACCAACTCCAGCATCGAGAAACGCAGTGTCTAATTGGGATAGATAGATATACTTTTTATTCATCAAGAGACGAAAATCTTACAATTGCATGTACATGTAGTTATAATTAAAATATCAGTCAATTTTATGTATTTGTTATCTTAACGTTCACTTATTGCATTTCTTACTAAATAATATTATTCGTTTTATCAGTTCGTCAGTTTATAAAATTTAAATATAATGAACTAGTCATAGTCAGATATCACAGAAACACGCTTCGTCAAAAAATAATACATAGAATAAAATAAATACAATAGAGATAACATATAAAAATAAAAGAATACATACACATACTTTGCTAAATTTTTACGTATACTATCACGTCAAAATTTAAAACATATTTATTCATGACACTTTAACAATCGCGCTAATAAATACATTCACGCCTAACACTAAACATATTTAATAAATAAATAAATTAATAAATAAATAAGTCGAATAAATAAATAAACCAGATAAATAATTAAATTAAATAAATAAATAAATAAATTTAAATAAATAAATAAATAAATAATTCAAATAAATAAATAAATTAAATAAATAAATAATTCAAATAAATAAATAGCTTAAATAAATATCCGAGTCACCTCTATACATTCTCTTCACCATGTAATTGCTTAAGGTGCCTGCTAAACGCCGTTTTAAATTTACAAAAAGATGGCAGGCACCTCACACTGCTCGGGAGCGAATTTCAAAGGTGCGCACCTTGAACTCTAAATGAGAAAAGGCCCTTATCGGTGCGCGACCCCGGAACCGAGAGCTCTTTCATACCACCCCCACTTGAAGTCCTGGCCTGGTTTTTTTCAAAGAGGGCAGTAAGATATGGTGGCTGCCGCATGACAACCGCTTTGTAAAACAGCAGCCCCATAAAATACTCCCTCCTCACCTTCAGATCTAACCAGTCCAGTTTTTTCCTGTAGGCGGTGATATGCTCATCTCGCCTGACACCACATATGTATCTCGCACATGCATTCTGTAGACGTTGTAGTCGTGTCTGGAGCTTCCCTGACACGTCAAGAAGAACCACTGAGCAATAGTCTAAGTGAGGTAGTACCAGTGCACATGCCAGCTGCTTCCTCAGTATCTCTGTGGTGCTTGAACGGAAAAGTTTTAAGCTATACATAGCTCTATTTACTTTTCTACTGAACGCAGGCCAGCTGACGTTGCCCAGTTCGACACTGCTCGTGCTACAGCCGACATGCGACCGATACCATCACGAAGACCCTTCAGGGTCACTTGTGTGTAGGTTTGCAGGTCGTCAGCGTAAAGTATGTGTTCAACACCATCTAAGTCTAGTGCGTCTTGTAAGTCGTTTATGTACAGGTTGAAAAGCAGGGGTCCCAGGACTGAGCCCTGTGGAACGCCAAGATTGGTGGTTAGCCAACCTGAATACCCGTTTGTGTTTGTGACGACTTTCTGTCGTCTCCCCATAATATATGACTTAAGCCACAGGAGAACACTCTTGGAGAATCCCATGCGCATCAGCTTACGCAGCAGTTTAGTGTGTGAGA
Source organism: Gastracanthus pulcherrimus (assembly GCA_949152435.1). Taxonomy (NCBI): domain Eukaryota; kingdom Metazoa; phylum Arthropoda; class Insecta; order Hymenoptera; family Pteromalidae; genus Gastracanthus; species Gastracanthus pulcherrimus. Next base: position 71,008,778 of record OX424576.1, read on the forward strand.
TGGTGTCGAATGCTTTGCTAAAATCAAACATTAACAAAATAGTCAATAGTTTTTTGTTGTTGTCAATGCCTGATCTTATGTCTTCCGTCAGTTTTAGTAGTGCTGTCTGTGTACTGTGATTCTGTCGAAAACCAGTCTGCATCGGGTCCAAAGTATTATTTTCTCGTAAAAAGTCAGTTATTTGGCCGTGTACTATTATTTCAAGGACCTTAGAAAGGAAACTCAGTAGGGCAATTGGTCGGAAATCTGACACCGTAGATGGGACAGGCTTCTTCTTCAAAGGTACCAACTGAGCTCCCTTCCAAGTTCCCGGAAAAATGCCACTGGAGAGAGAGGAGTTAAAGATCTTAACAATATGATCTCCCACAAACGGAAGAGCCTTAGCCACTATACTTTGGGGAATGCCGTCTTCCCCTCTGGTCTGTGATGAGAAGTGGGCAACAGCCAGGATCACGTCCGAGAAGCTGACCTCTCGGAAAACAAAGCCGTCATCACTGGCAGTGGTCAGGACGTTGTCAAGTTATTCATCACCCTCATTTTGGGAGATCGACACCCCTACAAAGTGGGCATTGAGCTCTTCCGGTGAGAAACCATGAAGCTCCTCTCTTGTCTTTGGCAGAAGGCCCAGACCTTGAGCTCTTTCCAGATATCTTTCTTATTATTAATCGCTTCAGAAATTTTATTTTGTAAAAATCTTTCCCTTGTTTCCTTCGTTCGTAATTCAGCTTCAGCTGCAAGGCCCTGATACTCCCGCCACAGTCTGTCGTCATTGGTCCGCGCATAGCGTCGTCGTACGGAGTCACGTTTTTTGTAAAGATGTATTAGTTCAGCATCAACCCATGGTGGATTTGTTTTCTTTTTCGGCGTGAATTCTCTTGGGACGTGTCATGGCGGGCGGCATGGCAGCAACAACAACACCTACACTCTCTCTTATACGTCGAGTCATACAAAATACATTTTTTTCTTTACACTCTAGTAATCTCACACCGGTTTTATATCTCTATTTAGATTAAAGTTAGTATCATTCTTTTCTAATCTTATCTTAACGCTACTTAGTTTCTATTTTTTCAGAACTTTTCCTCTTTTCTTTTGTTCTCCGCGTCGACTTCATCGCCGTTTCGTTGACTGACTTCAACGAGGCGGGCGGCATGTTCGGACCGTTTAAATTCTTTCAGTTTTCGCGCGCTTTTGAACGTTGACACGCGCGCGCATGCAACTCCGCGCAACTGCGAGATCGCACCGTAGCGCGAGGCCTCCCCGTTCGGCCTAATTTGAACGCGGAGCTGGGATTCTCCGTGTTAAAGGAATCTCTCTCGATTCACCTCAGCAACTCCCCGACGCTGGACAAAACTCCAGCGCTCGGGGTTGTTCCCTCTCTTCTTCCGGCCGCCTCGAGATAAGTAACAGTAACTACGTGCTTCTATCTCGCGGTAGCAAGCACATTATTGCTACACACACACACACACTGACACTTTTACACACTACGCATTTAATTTAATAATTGTTTACGCCAGTAGTCACACGTACACCTGTAATTTTAATTTTATAAAGGAAATAAATCTCTGTTGTTTTTTGTTACAAAAAATCACGTGTCAACTTACTCCGATTCCTTTTCGCTGTGAACACCAGCAGTTCGTCAATTATCAAGCGAACGATAATCAAAGTTTAAATACTTAATTTATTACGGAGATTCGCGGCGCTAACACTTAGTTTCTTTTTCTTTCTTTATCTTTATTTTAATCTTTTGTTCTATCTAGAACAATGCTATTGCTCTTGAATTGTCTATCTCTGACACAACTCTAGGTACTGTGTTGACTTTTTATTTATTTGAATATTAAAATTACTGAAATTAATCTACAAGAATTAATTTGACTGAGTCATAAAGCCTTGCTCATAATTGGAGCTAAAGCGGGGTACGTATTCTAGTGGAGCCCTCACTGAATACGATTTTAAATGATTTTAAACTGCAGTTAATTTTATTGCAACACAGGATTTGAAATTTATTAGTTTTTTTTAATTAATAAATTTATTATTCTGAATTTCTAAATTCTGAATTATGTATGAAAATTTCTTGAGTTAATTATTGAAATAATTATCTAAATATTCACATATACTAATTGTTTTAAATATTAATGAACCGAGGTGTCTAATTTAATTTTAATTGTATTGTCATTAAGTAACTTTAAACTCTCGACTCTATGTCGGTAAGTATGCACACTTCTACAACGCCACGCTATGTGCTGTGTGGTGCTGCTACAACTTAGCTCGCGCCGCAGTAGAGATAGAGAGAGAGAGAGAGAGTGAGAGAGAGAGAGAGAGAGAGAGAGAGAGAGAACTGCCCGCATTCGCGCGTTTTCTAACTAAAACATTAATGAAGATAAGGAAAATAATTAAGTAAAATCTAATTCTGATGATAGTGAGATTGATATAGATGCACATAAACCAAAGAGAAGGAAAATTATCAAAAAAGGAAAAACAAATGCAAAATTAATATTTGATATTATACTCCCAGCAGAACAGTGGCATAACATAAGTCCCATCCAGTATGCCAGTGGACGCAAAGGTAAATCATTAAAAGAAAGTTGGACCGATATTCTAAGAGATTTTATATGGGACAAAATGAAATTGCCATGTGCTTATAGTTTTGAAGGACATTTAGTAGGTAATGTTTATGCTTATATATATATATATATATATATATGCAGAAGGTCATTGTACTACATTTACGTGTATGTCTAAAATGTATGCAGTATGTGAAACAAAGCCTACATCAGGTGAGTTTGTAACATTTACTATCACTACTACAGATACCAGGAAAATTCCACATACAAAAAAAAATTCAGTTACAAAAATCACGAAAATTTAAGGTTGAAAAAGAAATTATACATTAACTTCTTAAACAATGGAGTCGAGAATAGGCAAGAGAGAAAATGGCACATGGTGACCCTGAACTACCTAAATTGTACAGTTTAACTCAAGCCCAAAATGCCAAGTAGGATACAAAGAACAAAGAGCTGGGAATAAAACGAGGAGAAAGTTTATTTGATTCATTAACAAATATAAAAATAAATGTAGAATTCAACAAATTTATCAAAGGCATTGGTTATGACAAATTTTGCTTTGTAATGCAGCTTGGGCTATTTTCATGTCAGCATCTATGTCTCTACAATGTTTGATAAGAATATTATCCTCTCTGAGAATTATTTTTTCAAGACTGCGCTTTAGTTCTCCAAAGTAAGACTAGGGTCGAGCTGAAGTTGCTACATCATCAAGATTATCAAAGTACTTGTTCAACAGACAAACTCTCTACAGAAAATAGCTAATCTGTTGGCAAAATCTGGCATATAAAAATCGTTTTCTTGAATTCCAAGAGAAGAATCATTTTCATTGGAAACTAAAGATATTACATCATTCTTGCTGTTTTCAAAGTAGTTGTAAGTAAACCTAGAATTTTCATTTGGATCATCATTTACAAAATTTTTTACATCATCTAAATTCGTATTAAGTTCATCTATATTAGAAATATTTGCATCAAAATTAAAAGTTCCTATTCGATTGAGTAAATATTTTACAGCTGTTGCACAATTATTATTGTAAAATTGACTGTAAGCAAGAACAAAAACATATTTCAGAAATTCTATGAAATAATCTAATTGGTTGATAGTCGTCATAAATCCAACGCATTTTTTGTAGACCTTTTTTTGTTTTGAATTTGCATTTGAGAAACATGTCCAATGGGTTACTGCATGTTGTACATGTGCTATGTCTGTTTTTAATTGTGTAGGAATATTGCTGTAAATTTCCTTACCAAGTAATATTTGGAAGTATAAGTCAGTATATGTGCTAAAAGTAATTGAATTAAAAGATATGCAAGTACTGTTTTGCATTGCTTTACCCATATCTGTCACTAATACTCTGGGTATTTTAGCACCAGTTTATATCCAACTCTGTAACCAGTACGTATAAAAAGAAGTATCATTTCTTTCAGACATTACCTGGGTAAGTGATACAATCATGTTGTTAATGTATGTACAAAGAATTGATAGGAAAACGTCGCTAGAATTTCTATCAGGTCTTTTTATTTTCATTGTTATAGATGCTGTAGCATCCAATGATAATAATGAATTACCCAATGTTTTTAAAATTTCATTATGAAGACCAACTTGTCCGGTGACCAGTACATGATAAAAACCGCTGCCAATTCATTGGCACTTAGCTTCCTCAAACTAAATTAATTGTTCTAATATGAAAATTTTTGTTGTAATAAATTAATTTTAAATTGCTATATCTCTTTTTAATTAGGTGCTCAGAAATGTGTGCTGATTTATCATTGATGGTTTAATTTATAACAGTTAATTAAACTAGCTGTAGCCATAATCTTATTTTTATCTTACATTCATATTTTAATTTACTTTTATATATAAATTAAATCTGTTTCAAGCAGTTTTCGGTAACATTATTTTTTTAAATTAATAATTTTCACATTGAATTTCAATTCACCGACACCTAAAATCACATAGTTATATCGTTCATACGTATCATTTTTACCTATATTTACAAAAGATAAAACAAAAAATATTGATATACATTATTTAATTTATCTTAAAATACTTTTTCAATCAATATTTCAAAATATCAATGGAAAAATTATAAAAAAAAAAACAGAAATCCTCCTGCTGGCATTACTAGTCAACCCTCAGTATATAAATAAATAAATAAAATATTACTATTTTCGTTTTACAACATTTAACGTTTTTAAATTTTTTTAACTTAATTTTTCAGTTGTAGAAGATAGGTTTTTCATACATTTTTAAATGCATTTACACTAAATTGATCATAAAATTTCTAATATTCCAAAAAAACCCGAAAAACTAAAACTCAAAAATCAAAAAATAAAATAATCACTATAAAACAAAAACAAGTCGATGAATCTTAAAATGTCTTTGCAATTTTGAATCTTCATTTAAAAAGGAAAAAGATTAGCTATTTTTGATAAAAAATTACCACGCCGTTCTCGAGATATAAGCGATAAAAAAAATTAAAAAAAAACATAACCTCAATATCTTAGAAAGTAAAAGACCTCATGATCTGAAAAAACATACAGGTGATGAGATAGTAAAAAACTACATTTTTGTAAAGTTTCAGATAAAATACTGTCGATTTACTTAAGTTATCGCGCCATGAAAAAATGGATTTTTTTAACAAAATTATTTCTTTCTCGACAAAAGAAAAATAAGAAGCTTCAAAAGTTTTGCAGGATATTATTCTAAAAATTCCTTGTGAAATCATTTTTTTTCAAAAATTTACTATCTTATATTTCATACATATAAGCGTTTGAAAAAAAATGACGTTCTCGTATATAAAGAAGCAAGGGAAATATCTTTTTCAAAATTTCGGGTCGGAAAAGATAGGTAATTTTATGCTCTTTCAAATGCATCTTCTTTGGATCAATGATGTTGTTAAGTGTCGGAAGTTGCACTATATTAATTAAATTAATATATTGAATACACATACACAACTTCCATCATTTAGTTTTTCATATGTATTGGTCGAGGTCACAAACGGCTTCGGTTGCTTGCTTATCGCTTATTCGGGTCTCATTCCCTATCGCGCGATCGGTGAATGTACGCTGCAAAGTGCCAATCCTGCTGTCGCTAAGCTCATTTAAGAACCATAAGCGTGTCACGAGGTGACAATCACCGTGACGTCACGGAGGAGAGGAGAGGTCTTGAGCGGGGGTGGAGGCTGCAGCGCGGCCGCTGCAGCTAAGCCACGTTCTTGGTCAGTCGTGATTGAGCCAAGTTAGAGTAGTCACACGCCTCATCAATACAGAATTTTGTAACGGAAATTGTGCGATGTGCGCGTATTGTATCGGTGTGATGGGGCGCTTGACTCTGTCTCGGTTTCGCTTCCATCTCCTACTTCTCTGTTTTCCTCCCTCTCGTTTATGCCTAGCTGTTGCGTTGTTTTGCTTACTTTCTCTTACGTTTCTTCTTCACGTCTCCATAATTTTGGAGGTGTGAGCTTGCGTCCGTATATCAAAATTTTGGGAGATCTACCTGTCGTACTATGTACATTTGTATTGTGTGCAAATTGGAACTGTGGGATGTACCTATCCCATTCTTTTTGATTTTTTTCTATGTATGCTGCTATTCTTACTAAGTGATATGCTGGTATATATATATATATGTATGCTGCTATTCTTACTAAGTGATATGCTGGTGTAAATACACGTTTAATCGGATTTTCTTTTAAAAATTTTTCTAATATCTCATTTTTTAATTCTCTGCCATTATCACTGATTAATATTTCTGGTATTCCAAATTGCATACATACTATGTTTTCTAATGCGTTTTTTATATTTACCGCCTTTTTCTTTCTTATCGGTACGCATATTATATATATCTAGTGAATAAATCTTCGAAAATTGCTAAATATTCGAACTCTGCTTTGCTACGTGATAGTTCTTGGGCCCACCTTCTTAACCTTCCTACTGGGTTTTTCTTATCAAACAGCCATTTTAGCGCGCTATGGTCTATTATGATTGTAAATTTATCCCCATCTATGCTCCTGCCCCGCTGAGGCTGATTGGTGGTATGCGTTGCTTAAATCTATCATTGTTATACATTTCGCGCGTTTTAATTTATTTAAAATTGTATCCTTATATGGTAACGGGTATGCATCCTTTTCCGACATTTTATTCACGGTTCTGAAATCTATGCACATGCGGTATGTGCCGTTTGGCTTTTTAACCATGACCACGGGGCTATTCCACGGACTTCTAGATTTTTCGATTATCCCTGCTCTTTTAAGTTTCTCGAGTTCTTCGTGCATCGCTTTTTCTATTTTCTCCGATACGGGATAATAGCGTTGTTTTATCGGTCTCACGCTGCTTGGTAATTTAATTTCGTGTTCAATTAGATCCGTTGCGCGTAATATACTATCCCTCGCTCCTTCATTTTGTGGCATTAATTCGTCCATTAATTTGTTTATTTGTGTGTTTTTTTCGCTCGTATTTTGTTTATTTTTGGGTAATAATTAATTTATTAATTTATTTATTTGCGCGTCTTCCTCGCTCGTGATTTCTTTCAGTTCGCAGCTAGCTATATTTATATTTGTATATCCTGCGTCTATCGCCCGCAAATCGAATGAGAAATTCTTTCTCGCCTATCAGGTCTGGGAGTGCAAATGTGTCACAATTTCCGTTAAATTGTATACCGAAATAACGCACTGTATCTAAGCCTAAGATAAAATCTGTCGGAATGCCCGGGATTATTAGAATTGACGTTATTTTACTAATTCCAACGATCTCGAGTGGCACGTTAATCTCTCCTTCAGTGGGTTCTTTTGAACCGTTCGCCATTACGGGATTTTTAAACATCAATGGTTTGATTTCTGCACCTAACTTCCGTGAGATTTTTAAACCTTTTGCGCCTATTAATGTTCGTGCCGATCCTGAGACTACTAGAGCTTTTATCTCTTCGTTCCCAACCCTTAATTTTACCTAATATCGGGGATATTCCTGTTCCCCCGATCCTATTGCTGTCGACTTGGTATTTTCGTGTTTAAAACCTCCCTTACTTTTTAAGACCATTTTATGCCATACTTGCGCAGCCTATCTCCCATTTCCCTGCTCATTTTCTGCGCCCTGCTCGATATTTATTTATTTATTTATTTAACCAGAGTAATACATCGTAATACATGTTGTAGTTAATCTCCAGATATATTAATTATATCTGGAGTAACCCACATCCTATAGAGGTAGTCAGAGCTACCTGTACATAGGTCCGGTGTGTATAATAACTTAATAATTAACGTGCAATCTAAGTAAAACTAAAAACTAACTTAAAACCTAAGTGTCCAAGTACATATTTGTCTTGGATAAAGTAACAGTGACTTGTTGATGTTTATAATATATTCGTACTTATCCATTTTTTAAATTTTTTCTTATTATAAATCTTTGATATGTCTAGTATTTTAAGATTTATATTAATTGTTGGTAAGCAGTTATAAACTTGTATTGCTCTAATGTGATTACTCTTATCACTTACAGCTTTTGAACATTTTGGTGGTATAATAAGTTTATTTCTGGTTTTGCTTTTAGACGTTAAGTATAAATTCTTGAGTTCATTATAATGATACGATACGCATTCATAAGCAAAAATTTGTTTTAAATTTAATGGGTTGTCCTGATTGAAACTATTTTTATTAACAATTTTTAGGATTCTATTCTGAGTCTTTTGAAGTAACTCCAGATTGTTTCTGTATGCACCACCCCAAGCTATATTTCCATAAGTAATTATACTATGAAAAAATGCATAGTATATTATCTTAAGTGTATCAGATTGCATGTATTTTGACATTTTGTAAAGTATAAATAATATATATTTTGTTTTCTTTATTATATATTCAATATGTCTGTCCCATTTTAGATTGTAATCAAATACAATACCTAGATATTTACAATATTCTACCCTACAAATTTTAGTACCCTGTATTTTTATGTTCATATCTTTAGGAACACTATCACAGTAATTGCCAAATGTTATGTAGGTTGTTTTATTTATATTTAAAGATAGTTTGTTCAGAGCTAACCAATTAGCTATATCATCCAAGTACTTATTCATTTTATTTTCAACTTTTTCCCAGGTATCATCAGATGCTATAATTGCTGTATCATCAGCATATGAGATAGTGCTGTCAGTTCTATTTATTAATAAATCATTAACGTAAATTATGAATAGAAGTGGTCCTAGTATAGTACCCTGGGGAACACCTGTGTCTATTGTTTCATATTGACTTTCTGTTATTCCAATTCTAACTTTTTGTCTCCTATTGCTTAGATAATTCATTATTAGTTTATGTGCTTTACCTCTTATACCATAATTATATAATTTATCTAATAAGATAGAATGGTTTACAGTATCAAACGCCTTAGCTAAGTCTAGGAATGTGATTGCTATTGGTTTGCTTTTGTCTAAATTGCTATATATTTCTTTCGTTATATAACTAAGAGCATCTTTAGTACCTTTATTTTTTACAAATCCATATTGATTGTGAGTTAATAGTTTAAATTTATCAAAAAATTCTTGTAATCTTACAAAAACAATTTTTTCTAGAACTTTTGCTATATTTGAGATTAAGGATATGGGCCTATCATTTGATATTTCCATTTTGTTTTCAGCTTTAAAGATAGGTACTACCTCAGTTGTTTTCAATGATTCAGGCCATATTGATTTTTCTAGACATATATTAAATATATGAGTTAATGCATTTTCGATTAGATTTGATAGTATTTTCAAAGCTTTTGTTGGGATTTTATCAACACCCCCATTTTTTATTTTCATATTTTCAATTATTTGTAAAATTTCAAAATTATTAGTTGGTTTTATAAAAATAGAGTTGCAATTCATGGGTGGTAGTTTTAATATCTTACCCTGCGGAATATTAATTTTATTACTTAAATTCATTCCTATTTTGCAAAAATATGAGTTCATTTGATTGGCAATTTTTGTAGGGTCATCTATTATTTCATCGTTATTCATTATTATTTTATTAATTGTATTATTATTTTGCGATTTAGTACCCAGTTTACTTTTTATATGTTTCCATAGTTGTTTGGAATTATTGCTACTTTTTATTATTAAATTTCTTTCATGCTTAGTTTTAGCTTCTTTAATAATTTTATCAAGACTCTTTGTGTAATTCCTATATTCTAATTTTATTCTTTCGTTATTAGGTTCATTACGCATTTTGACATATAATTGTCCTTTTCTTTCACATGAGATCATAATAGCTTTAGTGATCCAATCCTTTCTTGGTTTATTCTTATTATTTTTTCCATTTTTGAACACATATTTAGATTTTTCTAAACAGTCTTGTATTTCAGTTATTAAAGTTGTTGTAGCTTCTTCAGGATCATGCATTGATTCAATTATATTCCAATTTTTCATAGCAGCTACTCTGCGTAGTTTAATGTAATCATACTTATAGCAAATATTTTCTTTATTTAATGTTTGTGAATTGTTTATTTTTATAAATAATGGATAATGATCTGTAAATGGTATTAAAAGTTTGAAGGATTTAGTGTCTAGAGATTTGGTTTTTATATATATGTTATCAATGCATGTGCCTTCTCCACTATTATCATTTGGTCTAGTTGTATATATAAACCCAGGGTAAAAACCTTTTTCAAGCATATTATTTAAAAGTTCCTGACTGTTATGATCTTCTTTCATAATGTCAATGTTAAAATCACCAATAATTAAATGATTTTTTATATTTTTTTTGCCGTTCATATATGATTTTAAGTTGGAAATGAGTTCAGTACATGATAGATTATGACATCTATATAATGTTGATATTTCAAGAGAAATACCTCTATTTAGTGTTATTCTTGTATTTAATATTTTCAATTTACCAATTTCAATTGTTTCGGTTATTTCTGTTACGCAATCTTTTATATATACAACTACTCCATCATTTTGATTTATTTTGCTATTATTATAATATAAATTATAACCTTGTATAGCAAAATATTGACAGTTATGTAAGCACCATGTTTCTGAGCATACAATTATATAAGGTTTGATCCTCAAGCTCTTAATAAAAATTTCTAATTTTGTATAGTTAGCATTTAGACTTCTAATATTAACATACAGTATAAGGCTGTCTTTTATATTCAAATTTTTATTAAGAGTTTTTAGATCAAGATATGATATTTCCTCTTGAATTACTTCTTTTTGGAATTCTTCTATGAGATCTAGATGTTGCTCCATTATTTACTTTTATTTCTGCTTGTGCTTGGGCTTGTTAATGATAGTATACTAGCGCTGAGTGGTGCATTCTTGCTGAGCGTTGCATTTTTGCTGAGTATTGCACTCTTCATTCTTGGTTTAGTTGAGTTCATTGTCGTAGTGTTTTTTTTTGTAATTTTCTACATTACCCATGTATCTTGGTATAGTAGGATTCATAGGATAATCTGTCATACTTATGTATCTATTAAGTTTTTTCTTAAATATTGTACATTTTTCCGTATCATTAACTACATGGTTAACCTCTAAATTTGTTTTATATTTAGTATTGCTATAAAAACAATTGATACATACTTTATTGGACAGGTTATCACATTGTGAAGATATGTGGGTTCCAGCACAATTTATGCAACAAAGCTCATTTTCACAGTTACGAGGATTATGCCCAAATCTTCCACACTTATTGCAGGGCTTGATATTTATTAAATCCCAGACTCTGCAACTTTGATAACCAATAAAAATTTTATTTTGGTTGTCTCTTATACGTTTGTATAAATCTCTTGGTACTTCTATTATTAGGCTTAACTTGTTAGTAGTCGTAATTTCATTTATGTGTAATATCTTACATTTGTCTTGATATTCACTAAAATTTCTTCGATTTATATCATTTTCGAGTTCATCTTGGTTCATTTGTGTGGGATCCACTCCAACTATTTTCATCTTTGGCGATTCAATTTTTTCATACACAACATTATAATTATTAGATAACTTTTTTGTTAAAACATCAAAAGTTGTTTTAGCACTTCTTTCGTTCAAGCTTTTAATCAATAATTCATTATCATTAATTGATTTCACATATTTAGTTTGAATATTTTTATCATCTATTAAATAATTGCACACTTTTTTTGAAAAATCTTTAGGATTTTTGTCTTTTTTTTATTTTCTACAATTATTGCTGGAACTCTTTTCTTTTTATTTACTGATTTATTAATTAATACCTCAGCATATTTTTTTTGGTTTAGTTGCACTTTTTCAAATTCATCTTCATTCTTCTCTTTTTTCAATAATCTTTTTAACAAAGTATTCTTGTCCATTAATTCACTATTTAATTGTTTAAGTAATTGATTTTCGATATTAAGATTTTCTAGTTCAGAATTTTCTGACAGTAACGTGGCATCTAGTTTTTCATTCGTTCCAGATTTTTGTGTATTTTCAGATATAACATTTAATTCATTTAAGATTTTGTGCTTTATTTTCTCTTCTTTTGCACTTTTTATCTGAGCAATTAAAATTCTAACATTTTCATCTAATTTTATTTTATTCTCTTTTAAGGTTAGAACAAGCTCCACGTGTGCAGGACAAACCACAAGTGCATTCCCTACGTATATTTTGTCTTTATATTTGTCAAAGTCACTTTTATGATAAATATTATCACACACTACACAAATCACTGTTGTAACTTTATTTTTTGGATGGCATGTATATGCTGGTTCTGAGTTTATATCAGGAGGTTCGGGAGGTAGTCCACCTCCTCCAGACGCCATGATGACTATGATTTATGATATTACCTGTAATATTTTCCTGCTGCGCTTGTGTGCTGTTGTCACGCGCGTACGTATTGTTTTGCGTATTACCGCGACCTCCACCTCGTCCACGAAAACCTCGATTGTTATATCCTCCTCTAATATTATTATAATTATTATTAAAATTGTTTTCGTTTCGCGCGTAGTTTTGAGTTGTATTATTTCGATTACCGCTGTTTTATATTGCGCCTAGATTTCGCCGCGCGTTTTGTTGTAATAACCACGCCCGTTGTTATAATTGCTTTTAAAATTGTTCCCGCGGTAATTGTTGTTGCTGTTGTTATTTTGGTAATTTCTATTGTAATTTACGCTATCTGCACGCTTAGTTGTGTACTAATACTTGTTTTTAACGAATCTTTTAATTTGTTAATTTCTCGCGCCATAATTTTAGTAAACTCATCCATCGTTGGTATTTATACGGATGCTGTTTTTGTCAAATTGATTTTATTTGCTTCTTGCGCCGCGCACGATCCCGATGCATCTTGTGCTTTTATTTTTTAATTTCCTGTATCTATTTTTGATCGCTTTTTTCCTAAATCGAACGCTTCCCCTAGTTCGATCGCGCATTGTGTAAAAGTTTCTAAATTTTCGTGCGTATGTGTTCTTAATAATCCCGTCTTGATGTGCGGTGATTTTTTTCCTCTCTATTCTGAATCGCTATCTCATTCCCTTTACCAAATTCGTTTGTTTGTCTCCTAATCGTCTCATTTATTAAATCATTTTCTGCCTGTTCGTCGCGTACTTTCTTCCAAAATTCTACTACTGATTTCGGAACTAATATCGCTTTACCTCCAGGCATTTGCATATTTACGAAATCTACCGATACTGGTTTATCCTGTTTTCTTTCTTCTTTTTCTATGTTCTTCAACTCATCTTGCAACGAGGTTCTAATTGTAACGCTTCTAACTTCCATTAATTTGTGCGATAATTCTTCTGGTACCTGGAACGTGTCGTAAAATGTTTGTAGCAAATTATCACGTCGCGTTTTTGTTTCCTGCGCGCTCTCCTCGGATTCTATAAAATATTCCCTTATGTATTCTCCTAAAATTCTTTTCCGTAATCTATTTAATTTTTCCGCTTTAGTACCCGTTTTATTTAATTCTAATACTAGTAGTTCGTTTTCTAATTGGGTGTCGTCCACACTATCTATAAAGCTTTCTATCTGCTCTATCGTTGCCTGTTCTACCTCCATTTTGTTAAAAAAATTTAAACAAATTTATTTATTTATTTGCTGTAACTATCTGCTATTTGAGCAATTTGGGGTGGAATTTATCTTTATAATGTTTTATTTTTCGCGTTATTTTTGCGGATGTTTACTGCACCTCTAATCTACTCCACTAATAGTAATTTGTTTATTTAAATTATTTTCTTCGTTAGTTGAATCATTATCCTTTTGCTTTACTTATGAAACATTTTCTTTTTTTGAGAATGATAAATATGGTTTAACAGCATTCAGCATCTGCTTCTTGTTACTTTATATTCTTTTACATCGGCGAATATACGCTTATACATTTTTAGAATTGCATTTTCGTAGTATGCGTTACTCTATGTTATTCATATAATCTTATTGTGCCTTTTGCCGACTATTATCGCGGCTTAAGTACTTTCCAATCTACTCATAATTCGCGTATTTATCAGTTTCATTTTGCCTCGTTGTAACGCAGACTTCGAGTGTACGCGTATTTTTCCTAACTCGCTCGCTTTGTTTACATTTGCTTCGCTTGTCCGTCCTTGGTGAGTTACGTGATCTTAAGTCTAGATGGTTGATTGCGCATGGCTCTCTTCTTGCACCTGGAATTCCAGGGCTGTATTTATGTTTCTAATTCCGTCACGCATTCGTACCTCTTGCTATTATATCTTCATTTGAGTTTTTCTATTCTTTGAAAAAATAAATCTTTTCGTTTTGATTGCATAGACCTTATAATTTTTATTGAATTTGCTTTATTTAATTAATTTTATTATTATTTTATACTTTGGGCGCCAGTTGTGACGGGGTACTTTGCCTGAGGGATATCCGTTTTATTTTGTTAATCGCAAAATCATTTATTTCTAACTTTTACTTTAGTGAGAATTGAATTTCTAATATTTATACCCGAGTTTTCCCCTCAAGCAAGGTTCCTGTCCACAAACGAGACAGAACTAGGTAGCGCTGTATCTTACAACAATATCACTTACTGTTGGAATCGCTTTTTTTATTGCTCTAGCCATCGGCTAGGTCAGCTTCTCCGACGCATTCTTGCCGTCGGACCGCGGGAGTTGGCTGTGAGCGTGCTCGTGACCCTATTTATTTATTCATAGTTTTCGGAAACGCGTATAGCCACCTTTTGTGCTAGTACGCTCTTACCTTTCTTACGCGGGTGCTATCTTCGTCAATAATCAGTACAGCCATGAAGTTGCTGTTATTAAATAAGTATGCATGCAAATTACTAATCTACTTTATTTATCAACTCATTATTTAATTTTTCTTGGCTTCGAAAAGCGGGCTAATTTCGTCCGTCGCCATATTTTATTAAAAGAAACTAAACTTAATAATACAAGCTATTTACAAAAATGTGCGCGTGTTCGCGCTCGTCAACCTCCTCGCATCATCGTCGCTTTATTACATCTTTCACGGCGCGTTACTTTCGCCAGGCCGTTTTCCGCCTACTTCTTATCGACATTACAAATCATTCATTTCCTTACTACGCGGTTTTCATACCACTCACCTTCACGCTCAGCAAGTCGGAACATGGAAATTATTAATACCATTTCCATTCGCGTATTTTCTAACGTCCTTGTGCGTGCGCGCTTCTGCGCTTGTATTTTGCCTCCCCCCTTTTACATTAGATTCATACTTGCGCTTGTACGCTCAAGCGGAGAGACAGGGAAAGAGGACAGACAGGCTCATTTTGGTTACTGGGACTCTTGTCGCCGGCAAATCCTGCCTCGGTGCATTACTTCTCGGCCGCTGCATTCGTCCCGGCGCTCTAGGCCCCTTTGGCCGCTGCCTGCCCTGCATTCACACTGCAAATTCGTACGGTACGCGCTCGCATAGTCTTATGCGCTATACTTTCGGTGGCGCACGCGGTCTTTCTCCATTGTACGTATCAATCTCAGAGTCTCTCTTCGCCTTGTAGTAGTTCGGCGTCGGTGCCCGTGCGGCTTGAGAGCGATGTCGTTGCGATAGTGGTCGGCGGGAGAGAGAGCAATTAGCGGATACTCGGTGCTCGCTTGCCGTGCTCCGTGTTCCGCTCTTTTCCCCTCTCTCCTCTTCTGCCTCTGCGCGCTTTCTTCGCGCTATTGCCTCTTTCTCTACTTTTCTCGGCACGCGCCGCACCTCCCATCTACTGTGTGCCGCGTTGCCGGACCTCGTACGTCTTTCTCCGTCTGTCTCTCTCTATACCTATTCCCTATATTATTCCAAATCGTCGCATCTCGGCCCCTGCCGACTTGCTGCTCACTCCGGTGTACATGTGTAACACTCATACATGCATACTGCGCGCGACTCGGTTGTGCTGAGTGTAATTCTCTGTCACAGAGCAACCAAGTTAATAAGCATAAATAAAATATATTAAGAAATACAATAAAATAAGTAAGGTAAGAAATATTTTCTTTTTCATTTAATTCCCCGAAGAATTTATTCAATAATAATATTAAGGAGTTACACAAAAGATTTAATCGCCCCACGTGCGCGAAAGGCCCGGGCTTGTACAAGACGGCGGGATCAGACCTCCCCCTCCCCCCTGCTTTAATTAAATTATTCCGTTAAGAAACTATACGTTTCTTAACAAGAATTGGTAGAGGCACCGGGTACAGTTGTCCAGGATAAACTTTTTACGAATAGACAGTTTTTTTATTATTACACTTTTCCTGTATCACTTCACACTTAACGACACTTATATTGACACAAAATAACCACACAATTTCCCACAAACACTTTAGTCACACTCACAAACCACATTTTGTATTCCCAAAAAGAATTGGCGTGAAAAAAAGTTACTGTCGGTGTTTGACAGCAAGCTGGTAGCTCGTTGGAGCGTTGACGAGGGTGAATTTCCCTGGCGTCCTGGTTATTTTACGTGTCGACAGCATCACTTTAGCTGCAACCTGTAAACAAAGCATTAATATTATTAAGAATATATTTTATTTAGATAAAAATTACACTTCAAATAACCAGCGATGCAATTAATCACACATTTCATATAACTTTTCAAGTAAAAAAAGAAGTCGTTGGTCTTCCATCAAATAAAAACAGAAAAATTCTGTTATACGCAAGCTAAAGGTTTTTTTTAAATATAAAAATTACATACATGTATACATGCACTCCCAGTGCTAGGTGTTATTACCTTGCATAAAGAAAAGGATCGTGGCAGAATATGGGGTCACTAACGTCGTGAGTCTTGGTGTAAAAGCCTCGACTCTTGTCAGCAGAAATTCAGGAGCTCCCACAAGGAAGGCGCCGCTCTGATGGTAGTCGTGCATGGTCTCAACACTCTGTAAACATAGGAAAAATAATCAATTATTTCAAACGGGTTTTCAGTAATTTCGAGGTTTAGGTTGATTTAAATTATTAATAAAATCTCATTAATAATAAAAGCACTAATAATTGTTAAATAAACAATTTTTGCTATAAATTTTTAATAGAATATTTTTATTAAAGATTGTTTTTGCGACACTTTCTGTATAATACATTTTATCTTTTTTAACAAATATTTAAATTTTTGTTTAGTTTTCTTTTTTTATAAGGAAATCATCAACGCAGATAATAATGTCGGTTTAATATTTTGCGCAACTAACCTTTAATTCGAACTATTTTTGTTATATATATAATTGAATTTTTACAAGATTAAGTATTAATTTGACAAAAATAATCACATCTCGTTTAAACTTTTGTAAAACAAAATTATATTTTGTTTCATAATTTTTGATTTTCAATTTAGTTTTTAATTCCATAAACAGGCGGGAAATTCAAATTTTCTTTATGACTAAAGTTATTTATCTACTGGTTGCTACAAACTTATTTACTTGGGACTTTGAACTTAATAATAATACGCATTAGTCATATTATTCATCAATTAACAATATTAATCAATATTAATAGCATTTTATGAATATTACTCCATTTTCTTTTTATTTATTATTCAATCACTAACATAATATTTTAATTTATTAGTGACATTGATGATATTTCTAACAATACCAATACATTCATTTGTTTAAATTTATTATAACTTAGTAATATTTTCTGAATAATTTTATTTCTTTTCGACATAATATATCTTCATATTTTTTCTGTAGTTCTTTTTTCCATAATATTAACTTTTAAAACTAGTGATCATGAATAATTTTTCTTTGTTTATTTTACAAAATTGAGCGTTTAATGCAATTAGTAGGGACTTTCAATAATTATAAACCTTCTTTTTAGTTTTCAACTTTCTTATTTAACATTATTCATACTTATTTAACAATACCCTTAAGAATAAAAAAAAATAATAATTCAGTTTATTTAATAATAATATTTCTATAACAAATTGATAAAAATGGTCTTGTCTAGATAACTTACTCGAGTTTATTTTAATGGTAATTAGGACAATTTTACGCATGGATGATATAAGCAATTTATATAAAGCTAATTTGAAATCGGAAACCGAGATCGCGCAACAAGAAGAGGATATTGATTTTGAAGATTTTTCAGAGTGGTTTCAAGGGCTCATTCGAGAACTCGAGTCAATACCTTTCAAATATTTGGACTTTTAGAAAAAGAAAAATAATAATACTTAAATTCAAAATTTATCCAAGTCACATAAAGCCAAAAGCAAGTCTTAATTATCAAGGAATTTAGAACCAGTGTACCTAATTGGAACATAATCACACGGTGAAGAAATAATGCAAAAGGCTTTTTACCAAGCACGATTTAAAGAGATGGTTGACCCCAGTGATGGCTCAGGCAATGGCGCTACGGCTACCGCAAATGCCACTGGCTCGGCGGAATTAGTGACCACTATGGTCAAGTTTGGCCTTGCTCAATTCCACGAATGGTATTCTGATATTTGATGGAAGTAACATACCGGACAAAGATTACATTTAAGATCTCAGACATACAGCATCAAATATACCTGTAACAGTGAAAGAACAATTCTTAAAGAATGCCATTCAAAGATTAACAGGCGCAGCAAAAAGAAGTCTGAGAAATAAAACCATAACCACAATAGATGATCTCATAAAATTAAATTTCAGCTACTACGATAGCAAAATACACAATGTTTGCATGAAACAAGGTGATACCGTCGGAGATTTTTATGACGAAATAAATATGCTGTTAAGAAAAAGGAAATAATTACGATGATCAGATGATGATACCGTTAAATTCCATGGCGGTGGATATTTTCATAAGAGGTTTACCAGGAAACCTATGTGAAAGAGTGGACTGAACCCATATACAGAGGTAGATAGTGACCAAACATGCCTGTTAGGAGGAATTACTCCAGATACCATGGAAACCTTAGGTTGAGTGTACATGAACATAAGAGGAAATCCATATAGGTTCCAGGTAGTACGAGATGATTTCCCGATAGCATATAATGGTATACTAGGAAGGAACTATTTCAAGCAAGAAGAAGCCGTTATCTCCTATTATAATAATGCACTCATGATTAGTGATGATGCATCCCATACCATTCCTAACTTCAGAAGAGCTCGAACAAGAAGGTTACGTACTAAGGCAAGTTTATGAAGAAACCAGCAATTCCCAAAAGGGCCCTGCGGCTGCAGAAATGCAGGACAAAATATTACAAGTCAGTAAAGACAATCAACAATATTCACCTTAACCACCGCTTGCTTCAAAATTTTGCGATTGGAGCTGTACTCAGTCAACAAATAGATAATTTTGACCACCCAGTCCAATATTTGTCCACTGAACAAAGACGAGATAAACTACAGCACCACGGAGAAAGAGTGTTTAGCTGTAGTGTATGCCTTGCACCAATTCAGACCATACCTACTGTGTCGAAAATTTATCCTGGTAGCTGATCATGAGCCTTTGAACTGGATGCACACCAGGAAAGATCCACTACAACGACTAATGAGATGGATGTTCAAATTTTCGGGATATGAGGGCACATTCAAGTACAAACCAGGCATACTCAACAAAAACGCAAATACGCTATCAAGAAACCCACTCGAACAGCTACCCTCTGAGGAAGAGATAAACAAACAAATTCCGATATCAAGGGTTACCCTGCAGGAATAAAAGAATGAAAAAGAAAAACAAAGCAAAGCCAGCAGTGTAGCATCTACATCAAAAGAAAGAGTATCAATAAGTTTTAGGCCAAGAGTACACTCAACAGGAGAACAAACTAAAAAACTAGGGAAACCAAAGGGGTCAAAAACCAAAAAGACTGTCCCTCCTCTAGAACACAGCGTAATAGCACAAAGAACCCGAGCCAAGAATGCAGTATCCAGCCCGATTGCTTAAGGCAGTGAGCAGTACCCAAATATACGGCAAAGAAAAATGCAGAAAACTTTAGCAAAAAAAGCAGCAAAGATGACCACAATCTGAATCAACAAGAAGTGCAGTAAACAAACGCGGAAAAACAAGCAGATCTAAATTCAGACTCGTCCATGATAAACCATTTCTCACCCCCAAGGCGATCGATAATGTCCTCTACAGGAATAGAGGACAGCGATGCCAAGTCAGAGAAACCAGCGATACCAGATCCCAGATACAGTGGCTTGAGACAAGAAGAGATGGAACAGGATCAAGGCGAGTTATCCAGTGACGAGACGATCAGCGACATTGAATCGTTAGTCTGCAACTCAACTAATAAAACTAATATTGAGATCAGATTAACATCAATGCAAACTACAGACACAGATTCAAGGTCGGGAGATGAATCAGTGAAAAATCTATCGATAAGAACTACTCTGAGTAGACAAGAATTAGAGGAATCAAAGAGGAAGTTAGAAGAGAGCCTAAGAATTCATAGAGAGAAAACTCAGGAAGTGACACCAGAACCAATACTCATTCCATCACACTTCTCTGATGGAGACGAAGCAGAAGATGAAATGCGGTATCATCTACGTACACTAGACCCAAATTGTGGATGTGACAACATGGACGCAATACTAGCCCAGAGAGTTGAAAAATTATTAAGCCAAACACATGCATCCCTCACGTCACAGCAGGAGGAGATATATGGCACTAGTGGGGACTTAGCAGACGATGAGAGAATAGCCAGAAGTGAGAATGAAGAACTTGAGACGAGCAAGATAATTACTCAACTTCGAAGAGCAATTTTTGAAACACCAACAGTAACGCAAAGAGAACCCATTGGCAAAAGCATGTCAGGAATTGGCCAAGGAACCAGAACAGAAACAAGAATACCAAGGTTAGAGGAAGAAGAAAACACACCAATAGTGATCGATTATTCAAAACCACCGGACATTACAGTACCAATATTCATACCCCAAGACCACCAGATGGACCTATGAATCAGTATCAAGATCCCGAGGAGAAAAACAAAACCACTTTGAGTGATGACTCAACAAGTACAAATACCACCAATTCACTGGGTTTACGGAATAATGTCACAACCGTACGCCAATGCCTCACATGCAAAAGAGATAATCTGGTACATTTCATATCCAAAGACTGTGATAACACAAGCTCAATAACAAGACTTTTAGTGGAAATAGGAGCCATCAATCTACAAAATATGAAAAATAAAAAACCAAAAGTGGGACAAATCCTAACGACCCCATACAAAAATCATAACATTAGTAATGAAGGACAGATACTTTGAACCAACAAATGTAGGCAATTTAAACGTTGTATTATCGAACCTGAATAAAAGCCTCTTAAAACAAAACATAATCAGATTCAGGGTATTTCGAAGAGGTAGAGATGACGGACCAACTTGAGCCAGGATTGTTAACAGAATTAATTATAAAGCATTTTGAAAACACTCGATTAAAAGCAACAATTTGCTACGGAAAAGTGCAATTACCAGACAAAAAGGACCGCACAGCCCTCATCGCAGCGTTGCATGATAGTCTGACAGGCGGGCATAAAGGAGTGAATCAAACTTACCAAAAGATCAGAGAGAGATACTACTGGCCAAGGATGAGAAACGATGTACTGGATTATATACGGAAATGTCCTAGCTGTCAAGAAAAAAAATAGATCTTTTCAAGACTCGAGAGCCAATGATCATAACAGACACCCCCATAGAAGCCGGACAGTGGGAAAACTAAGAATGACACCAAGTGGAAACTGTCATCTACTCACCATACAATGCAACCTGATCAAGTATCTAATCAGGATACCAATTAAAAACCTTAAGGCTACCACAATAGCAGATGCACTAGCTAAACATCTAGTCTGCAAATTTGGTGTACCGAGGGCAATATTTTCAGACCGAGGAACTAGTTTCTTATCGGAAATCGAAGGGACCATGTTAAGGTTATTCAAAATTGATCACCTAACAACATCAAGGTACAGGCCCCAAACTAATGGCTCCCTTGAACGGAGTCATGCACCTTTAATAGATTTCATTAGAACCTACTCAGAAAAGTTTGATGACTGGGATAACTTAACACCTTTTGCCACATTTTCATATAACACAAGTGTACACAGTTCAACCAATTTTACCTCGTTTGAATTAGTGTATGGCCGGATAACCCGTTTCCAAGTACGCATACCCTCTGACGAAAGTTTGCGAACCTACAACATTTATTTACGCGACCTAATTCTACGTCTAAACGAAATGAAAATCATGGCCTATCAAAATCAGATAAAAGCCAAACATAAATCTAAACAGGAATATGGTAACAAAATCAGGAGATTTAAGGCAATGGTGGGAGGCTGTGCGCGAATCTTAAAAGAAGCCAGGACCTCAAAGGGAGATAGCTTTTACAACAAACCTTTAAAAATAGTAGAAATTCTAGGCAGGAACAATGTAATTCTAGAATTGCCTAGTGACAAGCGAATAAGAAAACACATGAACAAATTAAAAGAAGCCGTACCTCCCGATGGAATAACTTGACAAATTCACAACATTATTTAAATTACAGGTATCATCAAAATGTACCTAATATTCACAATCTTAACACTGATCACTATAGTATCTTGTCGCAGCAACTATGATTTAGAAAAAGTAGAATCAAACCCCGGCACCTACTATGCGCAGATGCAAACAATTAGAATAAAAAGGGCTGATTGGCAAATTGACATTTACATAAATGGACCTCTCGAATCATTCAACCGAGTGTACTCCAAATGCATTATAAAATTGCTTGAACACAAATGCAAACTGGCACTGGGAACAGATCTCATTGAATTGAAATATCAAACACTGACCCACTTACACACACAGATAAATGATACCATACAAAATCTCGGACGCAATGAATATGAAGGAGCAAGAATTCCGCGTAACATCAGGACTAAAAGGATGACATCAATAGGAGCAATTGGCAGCATTAGCAAAAGTATATTTGGACTTGTAACAGAGGATGGTGTAGAAAACATCAATCACAACATAGATAAACTCTACTAAGATCGAAACAAAATGATTCAATTAATAGACCAAAAAACTCACACCGTATCAGCCGGATTTGAAGAGCTCTACAACATTATTAGAGCGCACCAACACGTGCTTGACAGCATAAAAAAAGTATTCACAGAGAAAATAACCACTTAACTAAAAGAAGGCGAGGAGTTAAAATATATTTTAGAACTAACTAGCTACCTCAGGAGCGTAGAATCGAAACTAAACCACGTGATCGGGAGTAACGAAAAGCTTTTGGCTATTCTAAGGTTGTTGAAGGAAGGCAAGGTACACCCTGAATTGCTAAAAACGGAAATCATCCATCAAATAACCATGGACATAAGAAGAATCACATCGGACCTAGACTTCCCAATTCCCTCGGAGCACATACGAGCTGAAGAAATCGTCAAGATTTCAAAAGTTGACGCAATACACCACAATGGGAGAATCATCGCGGTATTACACGTACCTTTAGTAGAAAGGATACCGTATCATTTGTACAAATTACACCCACTTGCTGTACCATAAAAACACAATGACAAATCAGCCCGTCTGGCATATATACAACCATCAAAAACATTTTTAGCATTAAGTGCTGATGAGAAACAATTTTTAAAGCTTGACCATGATACTCTAAATGCATGTATTAAAACACACTACGCATATATGTATATTCCCACCAGGAGGACCCCTCAAAGAAGTGTCAACTTGTAATACTGGAGTACCAACCGTCTAATGCCATAGAAGATGTATTAGCTTATGTGAAAAGCTTTGGCGCCAGCAACAATATAAAATTAAGTGTCCGACAAGAAGGACTAAATCTTAAAATAGGACGCCTAACTATCCAATACGTGGACCAGGAAGCTACCAAAATGATTCTTGAAAAACACACCCCCCCCCCCCCCCATCGCAATGACCGGACAAAATCAAGACAACAAGAAGGACCAGATGCTGAAAAGGTACGATCCAGCGCAAGACCGGCATTGATGCCAGATTTAAAAAGAGACTATGTGTCCTGATACCCATAGGAAAACCACGAGAAGTATTTGAAGAGGACTTCGTGGATTTTGGAAGGTTGGACCACATCACCCGTGTTCTAATGAAAGGACAGGAAAACAACAAGCATTTTCTAAGATATATGGGATATGTTCAGTATTTTAATGAAGAAGATGCGATCGATGCCATAAACAACTCCCCGGAAGAATATCTTCCAAGATGAGCAACAGTAAAACAAAACAGTAAGAACATGCTTAAGCACAGGAAATACCATGAACCTAGCGGCATGGACATAGACCTAAGGAATGAACAGGACCACGTTAGTATATGTAGGAAGCAAATGCATAGGATGTACAAACAACACCACTTCTGTGGAAGTTGGATAAAGCATGAAGATTGGGACCAACACATAATGGAATGCAATTACAACATGCATTTTTTCTGCGGAAGGTACATACGAAGGAAAAATTGGAGCCAACACAGAAAACTGTAGTTACAAAAATTTTGACCACAATACTATAAAACACAAACAAAGCAAAAAGAACCACAATGAGATCAGAAACAAGGACCATTCTAATCCACCAGCACCAAGCACCACGGAACACGAATCTCTATTACGGCCGCACGAAGAACAACCAGAAGAAATACAAGACTTAATCAGCCTCTGTGACATACGCCTATCACGAGCAGAAGTCGTGAGAGAACCATCGCCAAGCATGCTAGATATGGACCGGATAGATTTTGAAAATCTCGACAATATTAGTTTTTAACTAACATTTAAGAATATTGGACCAATAGATTTTTTATACATTTTTAAATTTATTTTTACGATAGGATCACAAAGATTAGCGAAGTATTTTGGGGTTTATGTTGTGTGTGAGTGTATGTCTTGGTTCCTTGTAGTCGGGTCGGCTGAGCTGCGCTGCGCTGCGGTCAAATACAGCGAATAAATAAGAGCGAGCAAATAAGTTTAAGAAAAAATGTATTATATAAGAAGTACAAAGTTAAGTATAAGGGCGTGTCACTTTTACAAGTGAGAAGTCAAATAACAAACTGGTGCGTACGTGCTTACGACTCAAAGTTCGAATGCAAAAGGCTGTATGCTGAAGGCAAAAGTGTGAGAGCAAATGCCTAGGAGCCATGGGGAGCCTTTTATAACCACGCGGGGGTCGCATGCTTAGCCTAAACTAGGAATTGATTATGCGTACTCGAGGAGGGGGCTACAAAGGTATAGAGTCGCGGAAGGGAATTCGGGAAATATTGGGGTGGATGAGTGTGTCATCGAGGAGTATGAGGTAGACAAGGTAGGATACTCGTTATATAGCGTAGGTCGATAAGTAGGATTCAGTATGGTAAGATACGTATAGCTCCTCTAACTTTCGATAAGCCAGGTGGAGGAAAAGGTAATCAAACATTCAAACTGGAAACAAGCTGCAACCAAGAGCTATGAAAAATAGGTTTATAACATTTTTAAATACTTGTGCTTTTGATACAATAACGGAGTTCTTCAGTCATGCTTGCTGCAATATAACAGATTTTAAAAACTTCATTGAAAAAAATAAAAATAGCCAAAATGCTAAGAAATATTTATGTTATGCAACCACTGTAATACAATATGCTACAAAAGGAGTTGATAGTGTACTATATACAAACCGTGCACATATACTGTATTCTTTTATGGATAGATACAGATGAAGCATATAGATCATCCACATATGCAGAAAAATCTAACATAGACTCAAATAACGTTACAACAAAATTAGATGAAGTACCAAAAACAATGGTTATACGTAACAATACCTTTCGTTTATGTGGGTTGGTGAAATATACGCCGCCGATGGATGGCGCTGGAATGCTACGACACCCATGGTAACTGGGTAGGAAGAAATTACCTATTAAAGTACAAAAATGTATTGTCAACTAAAAGCTTACCAAGAATTAAAATTATTGGTATTTCTTATGTTAATTATACTGAAAACAAAAAAGGTTAGATTTTTCATATAAAGTGTGTAAATAATATTTACAATTATGTTAAAAACTCACTTTCATCATTGAAATTATTAACAGTGTTTCTTGAAATTTTAATTTAAAGTTGTAATAGGTGTTAGTGCATAAATATTTCCAGTGCATCAAGCCATTAGTACAAAGTGACTGCAAAATGGTTGCTCTAAAACGACCAAAGCTAATCTGAAATTTAGATAATAAGATAAGATAAAATAAAATAAGATGAAGATTAGACAAAATATAGCTATAAATTTTACGATGTATATATATTTGTCCTTATATATTATGTACATACTTACTAATTTGTAGAGCGTGCGCGCAAATAAAATAAATGGTGTAATTTATATTGCAGTTAAAAATCTAAAGACTGCCGTTTCGATATAACTTTACGATCAAAGTCCTTAATTTAAAGAATTGAGCTGCCTCATCTTCGAAGGCAAACCATAAAGTTGGAGAATCTGGAACCAGTACGTTGACGAATATAAACTGACTGAAATAATAAGAGTGCAGTTGAACCTCCTAGTGTGGTGTGAGTTGGCTCCATCGGCTGCTTGTTGCCTGCACCATGCTTGCGCCATGGTGTTAAAAAAGACGTTTTTATTTTATCGTCGCCTGCATCTTACTCTTGCAAAATTGACCATAGTCCGGACTATCTGGGCAGTAAATATACTTGTGATACTCTGGAGCTGCATCCTCAGTCCTTTGCACAAGATCTCGAAACCTACGTTCGACAGTGCCCTACTAGTCCAAAAAACTGGGCAAAGCTAGTCACTCATAGTTGTCTTTTACAAAAATAAATTCTGCGATGACTTAAACATTAAGCATGACTATA
Organism: Gastracanthus pulcherrimus; assembly: GCA_949152435.1. Taxonomy (NCBI): domain Eukaryota; kingdom Metazoa; phylum Arthropoda; class Insecta; order Hymenoptera; family Pteromalidae; genus Gastracanthus; species Gastracanthus pulcherrimus. Next base: position 71,035,473 of record OX424576.1, read on the forward strand.
GGAGAATGCTATTTTACTACACTATTAGTTCTTTATTCAGTTTATTTTTCTATCCTAAAACTCATTTATATTTAAAGAAACTGTATGATATATTCTTATTAGCTTCTGTACATACCAGTATCATTATTTTTGTATACTATTCTTAACAATTAATTAATTAGACTTCAAACATAGAAAATCATTAAAATTCATTATAGCTCAAATACGATTTATTTATTTGTTCAAATTTAAAAATTTCCAAGAATCATACAATAATCAGATAATAAAAATGTAACGTCATCCATTTTGTAATAAAAATACATTGTTAAGCTATATAGTAGCCCTGTTATTTGCAGGGAGCATTCAAAAACTACGCAACGCCTCAAGGAGTGGGTGGGGGTCCTCAAAAATATGATGTTTTGTGACGTTAAGGGTAGGGGGAGTTGCACATGAACGTGACGTAACACTATATTATACAATTTTTTTTTGGAAGAAAAATAGAAAATAGCGTTCAACAAGAAACTACGACATCTGACTTATATCGCCCTTCTTTACAAAATAATTAACGCATATATATGACGAATGTAGTTTATATTATGTCGAAAAAGGTTTAGAGACTATATCAAAAATCCATACACAAAAAAGAAAGAAACACAATGAAAAAAACCGCTGTTAGTTCATTGGCGCTTAATTCCTCAAATTTAATTAATCGTTCTTCACGCTCACGCACACACGCACACATGCACATGCACATTATGCATACACTATACAAACATATATATAATATACGAGGGTAGTTCAATAAGTCTTTAGAATAAAGTATAAAAACAATTTTTTTTGGGTAAATTTTTTTTTATTTTTCAACATAATCTCCTTGGAGCTCTATACACTTGGTCAATCGCTTTTTAAGTTTTTTTAATCCTTCAGAAAAGTGCGTTTTCGGAAGTTCCTCAAAATAAGCACTTACAGAGGCAATGACGTCTTCGTTGTCCGTAAATCTCTGTCCACCGAGCCATTTTTTCAAGTTTGGAAATAAGAAAAAGTCACTGGGGGCTAAATCTGGTGAATACGGTGGGTGTTCGACCAATTCGAATTTTAGTTCTTCAATTTTAGCCATTGAAACGAAGCATGTGTGAACTCGGGCGTTGTCGTGATGAAAGAGAATTTTTTTTCTCGCCAAATCTGGTCGTTTTTCTTTAATTTCTTCTTTTAGCTGCTCTAATAATGATGCATAATACTCACCAGTAATTGTTTTACCCTTTTCCAAGTAGTCAATAAGTATAATTCCACGTGCATCCCAAAAAACTGTAGCCATAACCTTACCAGCTGACTTTACGGTCTTTGCCTTCTTTGGAGCTGGTTCGCCTGTGGAAATCCACTGTTTGGATTGTTCCTTTGTCTCAGGAGTGTAGTGGTGTATCCATGTTTCATCCACAGTCACAAATCGACGAAAAAATTCCTGAGGATTCCGACTTATGCGCGCCAAAAGAGCCTCAGAGGCGACCACTCTATTGCGTTTATTCTCAGCTGAGAGCAAACGCGGCACCCATCTTGCCGATAGCTTTTTCATGCCTAATTTTTCATGTAGAATTGAAACAACTGCACCTATAGATATCCTTGTGGCCTCAGCTAACTCACGCACTTTTAATCTTCTATCCTTCAACACCATATCGTGGATTTTATTGATGATTTCGGGAGTAGTTGCTTCTACGGGCCTTCCTGAACGTGGTTCGTCACTTATTGATGTACGACCACGCTTAAATTCATTTACCCAGTTATAAACCGTTGCTAAGACAGGGGCAGATGTGCCATGAACTGAGTCCAATTCATTTTTTATCTCGTATGGAGTTAAACCCTTTAAATGAAAATGTTTAATTACCGCTCTGAACTCGTTTTTTTCCATTTTTCTTAACAAGCAATTTTTTTTCTTTTCAATCGGTTATAAAAACACGTAAACTCAGAAGATGTGGACTGTGACTGCACCATATATCTAGTCGGGAGTGGTGCTGACTGAAAACAGATGATTTGGAGCGATTCGCGCGCCATCTGTTGGTCATTCTAAAGACTTATTGAACTACCCTCGTATACACAACACATCAATACGAACAAAGATTTTTTTAAATAATTTATTTTGATTCCTTACGTCTCAAAACATGTTTCTAAAAAGTTTTTAGCAACATTTTTTCTTTAATATCACAAAGCTTTCTCTTTGAGGAAACAAAATTTAGGTAAAACCTATTTTGTAGAAAAATGTAATGAAGTACTATACGTCAACTGCATCATAGAAGACCCTACAGATTCTGTTTAGTGGATGGATAAGAATGATGTTGAAGATATTTCGGATTGTGTACAATCTTCTCCTTTAAGGTAATGCTAAAACCACCCATCATTTTAATTTTATTTTAATTTTATTTAATTTTAATTTTATTCGAAAGTTCATGAAAAAATAATAAAATTCCCAAGCCAGTTTTTTACTTATGCGATAAATTTTATAATAATAATATATTAAAGTTGGGCTGAAATTCGGTGTTAGTTTAAATTCCTGTCAATTGACTTTTTCATGATGATGTGAATTTATCGCCGTTCGACGCCTCAATCGGCAGTTATCAAAATTATTATATGTATATCAAAGAATCAGACTCACCTATAGAGGCGCTGACCGGCGATATATCTACGTTATCATGAAAAAGTCACGTGACAGGAATTCAAACAACCACCAAATTCCAGTGTAACTTTAATGTATTATAATTATAAAAGTTATTGTATAAAAAAATATAAATAAACTGTTTTGGTAATTTAATTATTTTTTAATGAACTTTTGAATAAAATTAAAATCTAAATACGTGCATGTTTCTTATTACTTCAGTAAATATCTCTCTGGAACATTGTTGTCACAATCAAAAACAATCCGTATTTTCCGGTAACACAGGGGTTTAACATCATATTAAAGTGATGCTAATCTTTCGTGTTATTGATAAATACGGAAACCACTTTTTTCTTTACTTTTTAATTTTGAGGAAATATCTCTATGGAAAGTTATTTTTTATTCAGACAACAACGATCCAGGTGGCTTTATCACCTCACAATCTACATATTCCAGTTATTCGAAACATATACCAGAATAAATAGTATTTCCTTGTACAGCAGAAGATTTCTAATAATTTTATAAAAGTAGATTAAATGAAACATTTCATTAACATACTTATAAACGTTCCTTTATTTTATTTTATAATATTTTAATATGTTATTATATAAAATAATGTGTTGAATTATTAGACATACATTTTTGATACGTTATAGAATATTGAAATACTTCTTGAAATTTCCTTGTGTTGCGTCACGTTGAAGGGAGGGGGTGGGGGTATAACAAAATATGATGGTGTGTGAAGTGAGGGGGTGGGAGACAAATATCATAAAAAACAGCGTTGCGTATTTTTTGAACGCTCTCTAATTAACAAGTTTGCGTCAGGATAATAATGTATAAGCCTAATTCAGTCATCTTTGTACAGTTGTAATTTATTTATATACTACAATTAGAAACACAAAAAATAATTATTGTATTATACGTTCATTAATTCTTCATTAGTACAACTAAAGTTTTATTAAATCTTTTTACTAAAAATGAATTTGTTGTTTTTATTAATAGAGGTAATAATTAACTGATTGCAAAGAAAGTAAAAAATAATGAGTAGGATAAGAAGAACTTTTATCACATCGGTGTGATTCAGTAAGGATGGAGCTTATTGTATAACCAGTATCTCTAAGGAAAAGGTTAAATGATGGAATTCTTACAAAAGTTAATTACTATTAAAGACGTGTGCTGGTCATGGAAACAAGGTACTGGATTCATCCTCATTGTGACCTCGTCTAGATATGCAAACTTGGAAATGTCAACGTTACAAGTTGCAAGTCGGAGCCATTAGAAACGAAGAGAACCTGGGCCCCAGGAGCTTGGCCGGATACTACGCGTACAAGTGCATTTCAGTCTTATAAGGTATATTGTGATTTGTTTGATTATTGTATGTTTTAGTCAAGTAATTAAGCAAGAATTTTTTATTAAAGTAATATGTACAAATTCTTTTGTAAACTCAACATTCTATAAGCTTATATACGCTAATACCTTATAAAATCAGCTAACAAGATGACCATTTTAAGTAAAAAATGTAATATTCAAATTAATATAAGTAATATACTTATTGCTTTCCAATTATACGTAAAATATTTTATCTATTTTAGTCTACTATTTTTTTATATTTTGTTAAATTGAAGTATATTTCATTCTATATTATTTATTTCACCAGCCACCTACGTTATTGCCTAATTTACAACGAGGTAACACACAAACTGAAATTCCATTGCCCTATGGAGGTGGCGATGTCACTTTTTATACTTCGGCTGGTCAGGATAAACTTACAACTGATAATATTCACTAAGGTAAATTTGTCTGATAAAAAATACAGCAAATTTTATGGATATTGTTACTTGAAAAAAAGAAAAATGATATCGATGCATATTAATATTAGGAACAGTTGACATTCCAGATGAAGATGGTCTGACTGGACTTATGTGGGCATCTCGCTATGATCAAGTAAGTAGTGCAAGGCTTCTCCTAGATGTCGGAGCAGACAAACATTATAAAGGATCTCATGGCCAGTCACCATTACATTTGGCTGCAGCTTACGGACATCATGATCTTGTTAAACTGTTAGTAAACTATGGCACTGACCCCAATGTAAATGAAGATGTAAGTTAGATTCAACAAAATTCTTATGAATGAATGTAATTTAGGAGTTGTTCTCAGTAAAAATTTAATATTGGTTTGTTTTTTTATAAATTTTATTATCGAAATAAATTTTTGGTTCTTTTAAAGTTTTTTTCTATATACATTTTGAATTTACGAAATTTCAATATAATAATAAAATCAAATCTATTATTCTGATAAATTTAAAATACTTATTTTCTATTTTATTTTTATTAATTACCAGGTGAATTGGACAAATATGTTTTTGAAAATTTACAATCCTATAATGTAACTATGCATACAAGATGATCTTGAAGAAGTTACGAAAGTTCAATAACCCTTGGAAGAATTCATCAATCTCAATGATGTACTTGAAATTTACAATGGCAGTGGGAGAGATAGCATGGTACGAGCAGTTGATGATTTGTTTTAACTGGAACTGTCATAACTGTAATTGTCATAAATGTATTCATTATATATTATTTCTGTATTTTAAGATCTATGGCATGGAAAATGTATTCCCTGATGTTGCAATCTCAGTATACGAGTACCAAATTGTATAGTATTTACTGGAGTTCCAATCTCTTATCGTAACTCACATTGTTGGCCGGTAGCATTTTTAATAAGAAATAGTATGATGCGCATAGTTGAACGTAAAGTTTCTGTACAGTCCAGTTGCAAAATGAATGTAATAGTTTAGTCCCCAATTATTGTTCAACCTGTTCCATGTTTCAAGGAATCTGTTAATATGGTGATTTTGATAAGATTTTTTTTAAATGTGTACCAACCCTGGTAACAAAAGCATCGCAATTTCGCCGCAATTCTGCTGCAATCATGCGCGCAATCACAAAAATTTCAGCCACCGACGTGCGGTCTGCTTTACAATTCGACTTGGTTTCTGCTGTACGACAATTGTGGCAGACGAGTGCGGCCGGATTGCAGCAGAAGTGCAGCCAACAAGTGCAACTAAGAGGGATAAAATAATGCACTCACGAGTGCAGCAGAATTGCACCCGAATTGCGTACGACGATTGCAGCAGACGATTGCGGCAGGATTGCAGCAAACGTGCAGTCCACAGAGCCGGTGGAAGCAAAGCGTATCGGACATACGTCGCCGCCTCCAAGCGGCGAGCGCATCAGTTTTGGGCTCACTCGACTAGTTTGGCGTGGTAGATACTAGGAGAGACCGCGCACAAGCCGTCTGGGAGATAAAACTCTTTGGAGCTCTTTTTTTTGTTACCATTCTCGGTGTTCTGAGGATTTTCGCTACGAGGTGTGTGATCGTTTTTGAAGTATATCTTAACGCACTCGCGAGTGCGTTATTTCATCCCCCATAGTCGCACTTGTTGGCTGCACGTCTGCTGCAATCCTGCCGCACTCGACTGCCGCAATCGTCGTACGTAATTCGGGTGCAATTCTGCTGCAATCGCGAGTGCATTATTTTATCCCCCTTAGTCGCACTTGTCGGCTGCACTTCTGCTGCAATCCTGCCGCACTCGTCTGACGCAATCGTCGTGCAGCATAAACCCAGTCAAAGTGTGAAGCAGACCATGCACTTTCGGCGCAATTGCGAGTGCGTCAGACTGTGTTACCAGGGAAGCTTTTAAATTTCTGTTTTACTTTTTCCCCTTTAAACTCATTTAAAACTGCAGTTACTTAATAAATTATTATTATTTTAAATTATGTATGATTACCGAAATAATAGATTTATATGATTCACTTGTTCAAAAGTATTTTTGTGATTTCTTTAAAATGTTTCAGGTTTAATAATTCCTTAAGTTTAAACACTCCATTATTTCGGAGCGCATGTATGAGCCAGAATTCCAAGAAATTTTATTCAAGCATTGGCACGATAGGAGTTCCATCAAGACTTCTAACGTAATAAAATTGATTTGAACAAAAAAATACCCATGTCAAGGTCCTGTTACTCTGATACTGGACTACCTTCATTTTGTAGGTATCAAAGAATTGGACGGTAGAATACGCTTTTGATCTCTTTGATGAGGATGAAAATGGACTGGCTAGAAAAGTTGTTAAATCTCTAATACCTGAATATAATTCGTTGTTAGTTTTGGAAGTGGTGGATAATTCTTATCATCCAGTGACAGAAATAACGTCACCAGATAAGGCAAAGTGTGTTGGTTTCATGGTCCACTTTTAAAGAGAGACAAACCTTATATACCAGAACAGATATTAAGTAAAAGACTTATTTTGAGTAGTGTTTACATGGGGAAACAATAAGTTCTCGTTTTTATTTCTCTCCGTGTAGATTCCACAATGACTATTTCCAGCTGAAAATTATCTATTAAAAATTTGATGATCGCGTTCGCAGTAGTATAAAATAACATCGATTTGATTTAATACGTTTAATAACGAAAGAAATATGTTATCTCAAATAATGTGAGTATGAATGACTTACAATAATTAATTTAAAACTTGATGATTTTGAATTATACCGCCTTAATGCACACTCTGCGCATGCGCATGATCCAAGAGAAAGATATCGACGTTTAAAGTTTTGTAAAAAAATAAATTTCTTCCGATTTTTCCTGGAAAATGTAAGACTGGGCAAATAAAACAAACAATGTAGTTAAATTGGGCAAATGGAAATATATCGACTGGTATTCTTCTTATTAAAAAATTTTCACATGTGCAGGCAAGAACGTGGGAGGGCAAACCATTCCCTCGAGGATGTTTCTGAGGAAGAGGATGCGTGGAAGTTAGTACTTCCGCAGGAGCAAAGACAGCAAGCAATTTACAAATGTCACGACGAGCCAACGGCGGACCATCTCGGCCACCATAAAACGTACCAGCGCCTAAATCTTATGTACTACTGGCGAACGATGCATAAAGATGCAGGGATATACGTGCAAAACTGCACGAACTGCCAACAGTGCAAGCCCCTGCAGCTTTTCACGTCCGCGGGAGGTTGTAGCCGGCGGCGCAATGGACCGATAACCAAAAACCCCACGAGGTCACGAGTATCTGCTCATCTTCCAAGTCATGTTGACTCGCTGGATAGAGGACATTCCTATCAGAAAAGTGAGTGCAGTGACTATAATAAAGCACTTGAAAGACTGCGTGTTTTTAAGGTTCGGCACTCCAAAAGTTTTTTATCAGACAACGGTACCGAGTTTAAAAACCGCGCAATGGAAAAATTCTTGAGTGACAGAAACGTGTATCATAAGACACTGCCATCCTACTATCCACAGCCAAATATGGTAGAACGCATTAATCGGATGATGAAAACCATCATAACTCAATTTATCGAGAAAAATCACACCGGCTATGCTAAATTACGACAGACAGCCAAATGACCCAAAGTCACTGCGCCGAAGAGAAGACGCTCAAGCGGTCGAAAATGCCGAGCACGAAGCTGTGACTGAGTGGCGAGGGTGGATGGAACAGTTCGGTGAGCTATAAAAAGACGCTTGTGAAAACGTAAAGGTAGCTACAGCCCGCCAAGCAAAGTACTATAATGCTAAACACCGAGACGTGCAGTACTCCATCGGCCAGAAAGTGTGGAAATAAAACCAGGTACAATCCTCGGCCGCATAAGGCATTACGAAAAAGTTTGCACCGAGATGGTCACTGGTCGTTCACCGTAACTGGACAAACAAGTCCAAACATCTATGAATTAGCAGGATCCATCCAAAACGGACAATTTCACGGAAGACAGTGTGGCCGACCTCGCGCCGCAGTACGCGGACAATAGCGAGCTGACACACTAATCCGAAGGAGAAGAAAAGCGCCCGGCCCCAACATCCGAAGAGCTGTCTACAGAAACGTGAGAAATAGCGAACGAGAGTGAAGAGCGCCCGGCCATCATGCCCTCGATACCGTCAAATACGAATAAGAAGCGAGGTAAGCCGAGAAAAACGCGCATCGTTGTAAACAGATATACAAAACCTGCGCGCGCTCAAAGCAAGGAATGTACGGCAATAATCGACACTCGAGCGCAAAATATACAACCTTCAGCGAGCGAAAACTGCTACAAGCGCACACGCGGACAAACGAAAGGCTCGAAGAGTAAAAATGTAAACAAGCTAGTCATTTTCATTCCCATTTTCATATTTTTTTCATTTAGTTCACTGGAGCCTAAATTACGCGCGAAACTTATGCTTCTGTTCTACTCTTGTACAAAACCCTGTACCGACTGATCGGGTCATTGGTCGTCGACCGAATTAAAAAGAGAGTAAGAGGTATTACAATAAATATATTTAATTATGTTCTTAATACATCAATATTTTTTATATATCAATACCCTAGAAGAAAACGTGTGTTTGTACACATATATTAATTTCACATAATGACGTCATATGTCAGATGATAAACTTATTTTTATTTGTTATTACTATGATTATATAATTAACTATTTGAATTTTGACCAATCGTTATTTTCCTATATAATCTTGTTATTTTTTGGCTCATAACTCGCCTGTATAGCTGGAGATTACGGAGAGCTGGATCGCCTGGTCGGCTACCCAGCGTTTGGGGGAGGGAAGTTGTAACGATTTTGTTGCTTATGCAATTATTATTGCACTCTCTTTCAAAACGTCATAACGTCTCTCCGGGCGAAAGCCACACATTTTCTATGTACTATAATATTCTGTACTATAGCAAGCATTTGGGGAGAAAGAGCAGTCGATGCGAAACACACGGCTGTGCGCTTGGTAAGTAAGAGATGGAGAGTAAGATATATATATATTTCATTTTACATCATAGTTTCATTTCAGTCAGTATTATTATATAGAATATCACATTTTTATCGTCGGTCTTGTCATAACAAATTTTTATACAATATTCATCTATCACGTCAATTATAAAATATATCACACTTATTCATACATCTATACATACACAGGATCATTCAAGCTTTTTAAATACACACATATATTATAAAACAATAAGAAGTGGATAACATTGTCAAGTATATAAAGAAGAAGATAAACGCGCGTAGCTCGTCAAGTTTACAATAAAATCGTGCATACTTTCATACAGTCACGCGTTCATTCATACTTATAAATACAATCATACCGAAACACAGAGTTAATAAATTAATAAATAATTGAACAACAAAGGACGCTATTTTTATAGACTACTTAGTGTTATATTACTATGGGTACGCAAGTACCTGCGCATCGCTTTCTTAAATTTGCACAGTGATGGCAGGTACTTGATACTGCGGGGAATGGAGTTCCAAAGGCGTGAACCACGAGCTCTCAAGGAGTATAAGCCCACATCAGTACGCGACCCTGGAACTCAGATATCTTTAATTGTTTCACCCCTGCAGGAGGTTCTGACCTGGTTCTTCTCAAAAAGTTACCTGAGATAGGGAGGTTGGCCTATTCTTATAATTTTATACATAATGAGGGCGGCAAAATATCCTCGTCTCTGATCAACATTTAACCAGTCCAGTTCCAATCTGTAAGGGGTGATGTATTCATCCCTCCTGACGTCGCAAAATATCTCACACACGAATTCTGCAGTCGTTGTAGCAGTTCCTGGGACACATCAAGGTAAACGACTGAACAGTAGTTGAGATAAGGGACAATCAGTGCACTTGCGAGCTGCTTACGTAGAGCCTCAGTGGTACAGGATCTAAAAAATTTTAACCCATAAAGAGCACGATTAACGCGCTTTGTGACGTAATTTACGTGCTGTTTCCATGGCAGCTTTGAATTCATTACAACACCGAGGTTCGTCACTGAGTCAACGAAGGGCAGGAATACACCATTCTCCACTTCAATTCTTGACAATTGCAATCCACTTAAGGAGTTGATATTGTGATCAGAGCCAAAAATAATAGCCTTCGTTTTTTTGACATTGAGGTGTAGACCCGCAGACGACGCCCACGCCGACACAGCCCGTGCTGCAGCTGTTAAGCGCACGATGCCCTCAGTTAAGTCCGTCAGTTCGACTTACCTATAAATCTGTAAGTCGTCAACGTATAATAAGTGTCTGATGTCTGTGAAGTCAAAAATTTCAGCCAGGTCATTCATATATAGACTGAAAAGAAGGGGTCCCAGGACCGAGCCTTGTGGAACTCCAAGATTGGTTGTGAGCCAATCCGACGGGCCGCTAGTTCTGGTGACAACTTTTTGTTGTCGCCCTGTAATATAGGATTTGATTCACAGGACTACTTTCCTGAAGAACCCCATTCTAATAAGCTGGCGAAGAAATCTTGTCAGCGAGATAGTATCGAAGGCTTTACTAAAGTCAAAAAGTAGAAGTATGGTGAGCATTTTTTTATTTTTGTTGATACCGTCTACATTGATTTTAATGCCGTCGGCACCACCACGTATGTCCTCCGATAGTTTGAGTAAAGCGGTCCGAGTGTTGTGGTACTATCTGAAGCCGGCCTTAAGAGGATTAACGATATTTTTTGCCGCTATATATACTCGGTGATCTAAGTGTGTACAATCTTCTCAAGGACCTTAGAAAGAAAACTCAAAAGGGCTATTGAGTATATTAATTAAACCTTTCTGAAACCTTGCAATAACATTGTGTTCTGTGTGGGTTGTTACCGTACGTACAATAATTATGTACTGAACGATCAGGTCATCTATCGTCGACCGCACTAAAGAGAGTAGGAGGTAGTAAATAAATTCATTTATATATCGTTCTTTATTTACTTTTGCAACGCTTATAAGGAAGTAAAATAACGAACACACAGAGTTTATTTATACAAGAAACTATATATATTTATTTATATATATATATTTATATTTATATATATATATATATTTTTTTATATATATTTATATATATATATATATATATATATATATATATATATATATATATATATATATATTTTAACATCTCATACTGCTAATACTGGTTTTTTAAAATCGAAGAAGCCGCCTTTAAACGATATCAAAATGATTTGTCGAAATCGAAAAATGTTTATTTTTTATTTCCTACTATTTAAAAGTGTCACTTGAAAAGAAATAAAAGGATTAGATGCTTTTATTTAACTTTAGTCTATTTTCATTTAGAAGTGCATCTATCGATATATACACACACGCACGCACGCACGCACGCCCTCAGGCAAACACATACTCATTCAACAATTATATATAACAATTTTCACCTGAGAAATCATATGTTGAAACACATGAGAAATCAGCTGTAACTATCGGTCATATATTTGATTCGTTTTCTCATCTGATTTCTCATGCGAGATCGCACATAGGATATCATGAGTAAGTTTTCAGTATGGAAATAATTATTACCACTATTCAATTTTGAGTATAATACTGTTACAGCTATCCTTAGTACCACAGTCTGACGCACTCTCGATTGCGCCGAAACTGCACGGTCTGCTTCACACTTTGACTAGGTTTATGCTGCACGACGATTGCGTCAGACGAGTGCAGCAGGATTGCAGCAGAAGTGCAGCCGAATTACGTACGGCGATTGCGGCAGACGCCCCATTAGCCAGATGTTTTGCAAATTGTTAGCAATTTGACATACAATATAACTGCGTCCGTATATGCTGGAAATTTTGTATCAAGTATTGAAGTAAATTATGAGGGCAAAGTGAAGGCAAAATTACAGCAACTATTGCTCATGATGTGCAGGCGTATCATGGGAATAAATTGCCATCATATTATCATCAAATTTCTTGATTTTTATATTACACAAATTTCCATCAATATGCTGTTATTAATTTCCTCCTCATCTCTCTCGCACTGTCGCATATATGAGTATTTTTATTGAATATTATGTGAATAATATTGAAAATAAAATAATATAATATTTTAATAATATTGAAAACGAGTTGAAAGCAAATTGATGTACAAAACTTGCAGCAATAGTTATACATAAAATGTAAGTAAATCTGCGTCCGTATATGAGAGCAATTTGGTGGCAAGCATTTGCAGTCATTTTTACGGCACATTGACATCAATCCTTGATATTCGTCATTTCTTGAGAGCAAGTTGGAAGCAACTTGTTAACAAACATTGCACAGCAACTATTGCCGCGATTTTGCCACGGCAAGCTTGGCTAATGGGGCGGGTGCGGCAGGATTGCAACAGTCGTGAAGCCGCCAAGTGTGATTAAGGAGGATGATGTAACGCATTCGCGAGTGAGTTAAGATATACTTCAAAAACGTGCAGACGCACACCTCGTAGCGGAAATCCTCGGAACACCGAGAATGGTAACAAAAGAAAGAGCTCCAAATAGTTTTATCTCCCAGACGGCTTGAGCGCGGTCTCTTATGGTATCTACCATGTCAAACTAGTCAAGTGAGCTCAAAACTGATGCACTCGCCAGCTGACGACGACGACGTATGAGCTATACGCTTTGCTTCCACCGGCTCTGTGGACTGCACGTCTGCTGCAATCCTGCCGCACTCGTCTGCCGCAATCGTCGTACGCAATTCGGGTGCAATTCTGCTGCACTCATGAGTGCGTTATTTCATCCCTCATAGTCGCACTTGTCGGCTGCACGTCTGCTGCAATCCTGCCGCACTCATCTGCCGCAATCGTCGTACGCAATTCGGGTGCAATTCTGCTGCACTTGCGAGTGCGTTATTTCATCCCCCATAGTCGCACTTGTCGGCTGCACGTCTGCTGCAATCCTGCCGCACTCGTCTGCCGCAATCGTCGTACGCAATTCGGGTGCAATTCTGCTGCACTCGAGAGTGCATTATTTCATCCTCCTTAGTCGCACTTGTCGGCTGCACTTCTGCTACAATCCTGACGCACTCGTCTGCTGCAATCGTCGTGCAGCAGAAACCAAGTCGAATTGTAAAGCAGACCGCACGTCGACTGTTTTAATTTTTGTGATTGCACGTACGATTGCAACCGAATTGCGGCGAAATTGCGATGCTTTTGTTACCAGGGAAATTACTGTACAATTTCTTATTCCCTATCTCATATTCCTTTATGTGGACTCAAATCTACATTGCGAAAAAAATTGGTTGTTTGACATCTTTATGAGTTACGTAAGCGCAGATGGAAAACTTAACCTTAGCAGCTATTTCATAAATTCTTAACATTCTTATTTTTACAGATAAGAACGGAAACATAATTTTAACTTACTTTCAAACAATTTATTACAATTAACTTGTTTATATGTATAGATTAAGCTAAAATATTTATACTTTTTCTTTTTACCCTGTGATCACGTACGCACTTGATATATATCATACAATCAATTTTTTTGATGACACATAGCATAGGGCACACCATGGTGGAAAAAGAGAGGTGTGCTACCAAGGAGCCTTCCGCATTTTCACCATTTATAGCTCATTGAAAATACATGAGCTATAAACGGTGGACGCTCGGAAGGCTCCTAGCGAACACACCTCATCTCTTTTGTTTTCCACCATGGGGCACACGGCACGCAATGTACAGTCCGCATAAAAATAATAATGTTAAAGGGCCTGTGACGAAAGTGGTTATAAGGGATACTAGTTACAACATACAACGATTCAACCAATCAGACACTACGTTCTAAGATACTACTTTTTAAACGTCGCCTCTGATTCGTTGAATCTCTGTATCTACTAACTAGTATCCCTTGTAACCGCTTAGTGTCCGACCCTTTAAGCTGAATGCTTAAAGCGTGTGGATACAAAGTTACTTATGTTTACAAAAACATTGCATAGAAAGTAATTAAATTTGTATTTTGCGTTATATTACACAGAATATATATACAAAATAATATTGTATATACGTACATAGGCATAGACACAGATACCCTCTCTCTCTCTCTCTCTCTCTATATATATATATATATATATGTGTATATGTATATATATTCATTTATATAAAATCTTGACTGCTCTAGGCGTATCATATCAATTTGAAACTAAAATGGAATACAACTAATGAAAGAAAATATAGAACATAGCTTGGGGCTTATACCTTTGAAAGAAAAAAAAATCGAAAGAAAATGTTTGCTATCTGAAAACTTATTAATAAACATTGAAATGGTAAGTCTAATAATGTATTTGCATAATAGCATGAGTGACTAAAAGGCTAATCCTGTTAATAACGTTTCATTTGTATTCAAAATTAACATTGCTTTGTAATTGATTTTAGTTCTGCAATTCTGACTTATAATACAATGATTTATTAAATTAACTTTTTAACAATTAAAACAGATTAAGCAGAGCGTGAACCAGAGCAAAAGTAAACATTTAGGTATTGTCTTGACTTTTATTTCCAAAAGATTTGAAACATAATTACAATAAATTTATCACCCTGCAAGTTTTCAAATGAAGATAATATATAAATAAGCAAATATATACCCTAGTGCAAGTATAAGTTTTGTCAAATTTTACTGAACTTTGATAAACATTGTCGATTATTGTCAAAATTTTGCCTAACTATATGATATTTTGGATTATTTTAATACGATTTTATCATATCTTTAATAGTAAAATATAATAAAGGTAAAATTAATGATAATTTTTATAAAAATGTAATATTTAAAGTAATGGCATTTGTTATATTTATCATTTTCATAAGCAGAAATGCTACAAATATAATGTCATAAGTAAGAAAGTTGTAAGTTTTGTATAATGTCTTTTTGATTAGCGACAAATTATGTTTAAAGCTGTTTTGTTTATGATAAGTTAATAATTTTTTAGACTTAATTTATTTTCTACTAGAATAATTGCAATTAAAGCCTTTCAAACCTAAAATAAATCTATCCATGATCTATCACATGTATAAGTATTTTGACTTGTTATAGTATGAATATAAAAATCGAGTGTTTAAATAAATAGTACATTATGTACCAAGGGCAAAAAGTCGAATATTTTTCCCGCGGGTAAGTTTACAGTATCACCCGAGGGAAAAATCGACTTTTTTCTCGAGTTACATATAGTACTTTATGTCCATCGCAACTGTGGCCACTTTTTGACTTGGAAAGCGGAACTAATGGACTGTTAAAAGACAATTTGTTAAAAGACAATATTGTTAAAAGACAATATTGTTAAAAGACAATCAAACATCAAGGTTATTGGTAGAACTTGATAAAATAAAGGAATTTGGACTAGTTTCTAGTGAAGTGACTTTTTTCCCGCATTTTCCTGCTAATCATTTTTGCGGTCAAAAAGTGTCATTTTGGTTATGCTTTTCAGGGACAAAAGTTGCCATTTTTGTTCAGATGGGCATAAAATATTTTTTCTTTCTACAAATTTATGTACACTGGACTCTCGTTAAGACGACATTCACTAAGACGATGTTCTCACCAAGA
Organism: Gastracanthus pulcherrimus; assembly: GCA_949152435.1. NCBI lineage: Eukaryota > Metazoa > Arthropoda > Insecta > Hymenoptera > Pteromalidae > Gastracanthus > Gastracanthus pulcherrimus. The sequence continues at coordinate 71,051,412 of OX424576.1, forward strand.
TGAGGGACAAGCACTTGTTAAGACGACAAAAATCATTTTATTGTTTCCCTTAATACGACTCTACCAGGCACATAAACATATCTCAAATTGTAAAAAATGAATGTTGTCGCCATTTTCTTCATTTTTGCATATACTTTTGGTAGGAAATTCTACATCTTGCTTAGTACTACGAAGATTGGGTACATATCGAACCGACAACTAGTCAACAAGTTCGATTGGCCGGAAAGGAGAAAAAAAAAAGAAAGTACTGTAGATAAACACAAATTTGGGGTTATATTGCACGCCGTCTTCTTAGTGAGATTCTTTGATCCTCTGTTGTCGTCGTTTTAGCGAGATTCTAGTGTATACGCTAGTGGAAATAACAAATGTGAAAAACTGTGAATAACTGTGAAGAAAGTGTGAAAATACACATACTTTTGAAACATCTGTTACAAAACAAACATGCACATTTTTTTAAAAATACACATTTTATCTAATAAAACTTGCACAATTTTTCACAGTTTTTCACGGTTTTTCACATTTTCTCACATTTTTCTCCGTTGCATTCTCTTATATAAAAGAAATTACAACTGTGAGAAATTGTGATAAAATGTGAGAAAATGTGAAAAACTCTGAAAAACTGTGAAAAACTGTGTAGAAAATGTGACAAAATTTCTGAAATATTCTATAATATTTTTTAAAATCCTGTTCCAAATCTAAGCCTAATTTCATACTTTTTGACGAAATTTCATGGTGTTACGCACTTTTTCACAGTTTGAAATTTCCACTAGGGTACCTATCTATATATACATAAATACATATGTATAATTATGTACATATTATCCTAATGTTGTGTATATTTATTAGGATTGATCAAACTGAGATTTCAAACCATTAAGGTAGTTATTCCCTAAAATCAAAAGTCTCGAGAAACTTCCAAAATTTTGAGCAAAATTAATTTTTATCTTAAAGAATATCCTTGCAAAATTTCAGATCACTGTACCATATAGATATTGAGTTGTACTCATCCAAAGTTCACGCGTTTTGGGTCTTTTTTGAATAAAATATGGCGATTTCAATGAAAAATCCATGAATATGAGTTTATTTGAGCTCTAGCGGTTGTGCAAGTCTTGAGAAATGTCTTAAAATCCGGGAAAAATTAGATGAAACCCTGATAAAACATATATTTTCATTTCTAGAAGCTTGTCCATAGAGTAATGAAATAATATTAATCCAAAGATTGTAAATTTCACTTTTGATCATAACTATGTGAGCATTAAAGCAGCATGAAAATAATTCTTTTACGCTATTCTTATTTTACATATAATGAAATTCATGTATATTGAGATTTTTATTTTTTAGCTTTGTTTCGATTCACATAGTTGGGGGATACCTACCTTAAGGTGCTAGGAAAGCCTAGATATATATGACCATATATATAGTAAATGGGAATAAAGGTTAGAAAATATCATTAGAAAAGATCTTTAGAAAATAATCATTGAAATTTGGTATGTAAAGTGTTCGATAACTATATGTATAGTAACTATGGAGGAAAATTGGCTTTTTTATGTATGCAAGGTGGATGGCGAATTGGGAATCTTGATTCATCCACCATACCAATGAAAATAAGGAAAATAAACAGTAAATTAAATTATTTTTTAAATTTTCAAAACTTTCAAAATTTTTTAATATTTTCAAAAATTTTTAAACTTTTTAATATTTTAAAAAATTTTGAATTTTTACTTTTTTTGCAGTGAGAAAAAGAGCCCTTTTCCTCCCGCTCAAAGACGCTCGAAATTCTTAATTTTTCATTTGCTGTACAGGCGAAAAACTTTTATTTTTGCAATTTGACATCTGTACTGATTACAACATGTCAACGATCATTTTATAAAGATCGTGGATACTGCCACCTTAAGCAAAAAGGTTGGTAACTTCCAACATTCAGTACAGTTTTGACATCAAGTTTGAAAGCTTGAAGTTTTATAGCAAAATAATATATGTTATTAGAAAACGTTTATTTCTTCATAATTTTTTTTTTTCTACACGATGTAAAGCATAACAAACCGAGCAAATCAAGCTTTTATATAAAAAATGTAGAAGGCTGTAATATACAATAAAAATGAACATGTTTATCAATTTTAATACTTAAAAATATGTAATTTAATAGCTAATAATTTTATAAGGTTAAAACCAAATTTTATTTTATTAAATTGCTGTTATTCTTATATAAAATGAATTAAAAAATCGCTTAAAAAACATTCACTAGGTTTATTACCGTATTCCCGCTTATTGTGATTGAGCTCTAATGTTATAACTAAAATCACCATAACAAACATTTCTGTACCTTTCAGAAAAAAAAAACACAATCCCACCTTCCCTGTTTTCAAAATACAAATATTTTAATATTTAAGAGTATTTGTAAGATCAAAATAAACTAGGTCGAATGTGATACATTACCTAGTAAATTGACACATTCAATATAAATAATAATACAGGAGTAAACCCAGATTATATTTTCTCTGCTTTGTAGAAACTTGCAAAATCATAAAGTTATGTTATGCTAGGGTCTGTGGACTTATATCTTATCCTGTGATTCTCATTATTTTCCTTGTACGTTTAATTTAATGCATTGTTTTAAAACTGTTAGTAATTCGATAAATGTATAATGACAAATGTATGAAACCAAAATCTAATTCTATGGCTTCCCGGAAACACCTTAAGTCCATTTTTTATCGTTTTGAGATATTCTCTAGTGGAAATTTCAAACTGTGAAAAACTGAAAAACTGTGACAAATGTGTGAAAAAGTGTATAAAACCATGAAATTTCGTGAAAAACTATGAAATTAGGCTTAGATTTGGAACAGGATTTTAAAAAATATTATAGAATATTTAAAAAATGTTGTCACATTTTCTACATATTTTTTCGCAGTTTTTCACAGTTTCTCACATTTTATCACAATTTCTCGCAGTTGTAATTTCCTTTATATAAGAGAATGCAACGAAAAAAAAAAACAGAAAAAATGTGACAAACTGTGAAAAACTGTGTAATAATTTGCATATTGGTTTATAACAGATGTTCCAAAAGTATGTGTATTTTCTCAGTTTTTCACACTTAAACACATTTCTTTCACAATTTTTCACAGTTCTGATTTCCACTGGGATTGTTATTAGCTTCTTTAGAGTTAGTCAAAACAAGAATGAACTTTATTTATTTATTGGTTTTATTAAGACATCAGTGATTTTTCTTATACAGATTCTATTGTTTAACTATATAACTCATTGGTGATTCCAATACTGACTTACCGTTCCATGATTCGGCCACCTAAATTCACCCTACTCAAGAGCATCACGTGATATTATGAAACAAAATATCACGTGTTTACATCGGAAAGAATTAATTTCTGAAACTCTTTGAGATCTCATATATAATATCATATGACTGTCACGTATCAATCACGTGACAATTTCAAGCGACTATGACATCATCTTTTACATAACATTTATGTGATATTGCATATGATATCTCTAATGGATTTATAATTTCTTTCTCTTCCTTTTCAACATGTGGTATTTTGCTTCATTATCCTGGTGGAAAAAACTTGTTGTGCCAAATTGTGCTAACCCATACGGCACGTAATGTTTCTAAAAGCATTCGGTAATATTTCACTTGAAACATTATGCCTTTCAGAAATATTTATACAATGTTTCATGGACCTTTCTGTAATGTTTCAGAAACATTAAATGTCCGCTAACATGTCAAATGTAACATTTCAGATAGATTATAGAAACATTACTGTGACATTTGTGTAATCTTCCTGTAATTTTTAGATATCGTGATTACTTTAATGTAATAATACCAATATGTATCAGCAACATATCAGGTATGTTACTTTAATGTTATCGAAAGCTTTCCGTAACATTTTAGTAATGTTACTTTAACATTACTCAAAGGTTTTACGTAATGTTACTGTAACATTACTGAAAGATTTTAAGTAATATTACTGTAACATTACTGAAAGGTTTCAATAACACCTCAGTAATATTGCTTTACAATTCTGTTAAAAATATGATATTAAAATCGATAAAAAAATGCATTATATTTTGGTGCTAATCTTAATCTTTAATCTTGATTATCGTTCTACTTCTTAGATATTTAATCGGTTTTAATTCAATCTACTCATTTATTTATGAATTTCTACGATAATTTTAGAATTTAAATTTTTTATATATTATTTATATACCTAGGTATTTATTAATCTGAAACAAATATTTTGCTTAAAATTATTTAATAGATGTGTCTGAAAGAATAAATCAATTAAAAAATTTTGACGGGGCTGGGAATCGATCCGAAGACCTCTGCGTGAAACTTCAACGCTCTAACCGTTCCGCTACAGAAAAACTTTGAAATTGATAAAAAAAATCTGACTTATAATCTATAATTACTGGTCATGAAAATACTTTTATATTTCGGAAAAATAAACACCCACAAAGATGGCTGAAAATTACATTATCCTAAAATCCATAACATATTTTTACATTAGATTTCAAAGTAGAGAGCCGGTAAAACAGAGTTCTTTACTATATTTAGCTTATCATTTTTCTATTACTCGTGAAACCTTTTTGGAACATTTCTGATATATAACACTTACAACATTACATAGGGAATGTTGCGGAAATATTTTACGTGCAAATTATGCCATTTTATGCCAAACTATGCTATTTTATGCAAAGCTATGCTATAACATGTCAAGCTATGCCATAAAATGCCAGATTATGTACATTACGCCAGGCTGGAAGCTACAATTAAAGGATGTGCCATATTATGCCACATCGTGCCAAATTGTGCCATTTTGTGATAGACTGTGCCATCTTGTGTCAAAGTGTACTAGCTTTTCTGTAAATAATTCAGAAAAGTAATTTTGTTTAAATTCATAATGTGCCAAATTACCCTGATAAGACAAAACGTTATTAAGACGTCATTAAGACGTCTTAAAAAAGATGACATAATGTCTTTTTTCAATGTCCAAAAGGACGTTATAAAAACGTCTTTTAAACGTCATTTTGGCCGCAGAATTTTTCAAAAAAATCTTTTATAGAAGCCTTTAAAGACGTTCTTTAAACGTTAAAAAAACGTCTTTAATACGTCTCCATAACAGTGAATAACGTTTTTAAGACGTCTTTAAGACATTTTTATATCTGAAAGTAACGTTCCAGAAACGTCTTATTAACGTAATTTAAAAGTATTTTATTAATAGAAGCTCGAGGAAACGAATAACTGTAGACGTTATAAAGACGTCTTAAAGATGTTTTTCCAACCTAGTATATACGTCCATAAAACGTTATAATGACGACAAAAGGACGTTTTTATGACGTCTATATATATATATATATATATATATGAAAAAAAAAATTTTTAATCAATCATTATACTTTTATTTATTGAATGACTTGGTACACAAGATAAATGATCATTTTTTCAAATATGTAAGAGAATAAATTATAAGACTCGATCGATCTCTAGGAACTAACTAGTTTCTAGGAACTAACTTATAATTTATTTACACCTCCAAAGGAACGATAGATTCACTTCTAAATAAATATGTAAGAGGATATTTATTAATTTTAAAAGCGATTATACAATAAATCACCTAAAGAATCTTAATCATTAATGCTTAAACTTAAGTTACATTCAATGTTACAAAATATCTGCTTACTAGATTGCTATTATAATTGAAGGCTCGATAATCAGGACTTGTTCCGGTTTGTTCGACATCCTGATGCCGTCGACTTTTGAGCAGTTTATCTCCGTAGACTGTTCGACGTAACCGTCGCCGTATCCGCAGACGTCGCGCGCTCCAACGTCCTCGTCGTCGTCGCTGCTACACTGCTGCCGCTCGCTTCAGTTTTCACACACCGCTTACTTATCTCTCCCTTTCTCACTCTCTCTTGCTCTCTGTCTCTTTCTCGCACAACTGACTCGACTCTTTGCGACTCGGGCTCGCGCGAGCACTTCCGGTGGTTCGTGCGTGACAGCGCGCGAGATTTCGATGTGTGTTTCGGTGCAGCCGATCGCTTCCCAGTCAACGAACTTAAAACTTATGCACAATAAACGCTAGTACGCAACTCGTCCACGGCAGCGCGACGATCTCCTTCTACATCCTAAAGATAACCGCGGAGCGAGAGCAAGCGGTCGAAACCTACCGATCGTTTAGTGGATTTATGGAAAGTATATCAAAAGCCGAGCATGTAAGTATAGGTATATGAAAAGCTGTTCAAAGATGAGACGACTGAATGTCAGAAGAGAAAAAAGAGCAACAGAGTGTGTGTGTTTGTGTGGGCAAAAAAGTTAAGAGCAGAGAGAAAGAAAGAGAAGGAAGGAAGGAGCGCGCGCGCTGTCACGCACGAACCACCGGAAGTGCTCGCGCGAGCCCGAGTCGCAAAGAGTCGAGTCAGTTGTGCGAGAAAGAGACAGAGAGCAAGAGAGAGTGAGAAAGAGAGAGATAAGTAAGCGGTGTGTGAAAACTGAAGCGAGCGGCAGCAGTGTAGCAGCGACGACGACGAGGACGTTGGAGCGCGCGACGTCTGCGGATACGGCGACGGTTACGTCGAACAGTCTACGGAGATAAGCTGCTCAAAAGTCGACGGCATCAGGATGTCGAACAAACCGGAACAAGTCCTGATTATCGAGCCTTCAATTATAATAGCAATCTAGTAAGCAGATATTTTGTAACATTGAATGTAACTTAAGTTTAAGCATTAATGATTAAGATTCTTTAGGTGATTTATTGTATAATCGCTTTTAAAATTAATAAATATCCTCTTACATATTTGAAAAAATGATCATTTATCTTGTGTACCAAGTCATTCAATAAATAAAAGTATAATGATTGATTAAAAATTTTTTTTTTCATATATATATATAGACGTCATAAAAACGTCCTTTTGTCGTCATTATAACGTTTTATGGACGTATATTCTAGGTTGGAAAAACGTCTTTAAGACGTCTTTATAACGTCTACAGTTATTCGTTTCCTCGAGCTTCTATTAATAAAATACTTTTAAATTACGTTAATAAGACGTTTCTGGAACGTTACTTTCAGATATAAAAATGTCTTAAAGACGTCTTAAAAACGTTATTCACTGTTATGGAGACGTATTAAAGACGTTTTTTTAACGTTTAAAGAACGTGTTTAAAGGCTTCTATAAAAGATTTTTTGGAAAAATTCCGCAGCCAAAATGACGTTTAAAAGACGTTTTTATAACGTCCTTTTGGACATTAAAAAAAGACGTTATGTCGTCTTTTTTAAGACGTCTTAATGACGTCTTAATAACGTTTTGTCTTATCAGGGTAGTTCACCATGTTATGTCATGATATGGTGTAATTATGCGCATTTGTGTATATTTTTTAATCAATTATTTGTATACGCACAGTTTGGCACAGTTTGGTATAGTTTGGTACAGATTGACACAATTCGGCACAGTATGGCATTATTTGGCATAACTTGGCACATTATGAATTTAAACAAAATTACTTTTCTTAATTATTTACAGAAAAGCTAGTACACTTTGACACAAGATGGCACAGTCTGTCACAAAATGGCACAATTTGGCACGATGTGGCATAATATGACATATCTGGGCATAATCTGGCACATCCTTTAATTGTAGCTTCCAACCTGGCGTAATGCACATAATCTGGCATTTTGGTCTGCGACCTACGTGCCCGTATACGCAACGCCCGCATCGCGGGCGTGCAGCACGACCAAAACAAACACGCGGGGCGCTCACTTAGGGAGCGCAGACGAACTAACCTCAAGTGGCGTCGCTGCCCGTGTGCTAAATGCAGCCGTCACACCAGTCAGTGCCGCCACATGCCCAAAGGTTTCTCGGTATACATCAAACATGGATACAGTTTACAGATGTATATGAGAGAGAGAGAGAGAGAGAGAGAGAGAGAGAGAGAGAGAATTATTAAACCCCCTTATACACATTATTTAATTAAATACATCAATTAATTAAATTAATGAAATTTACACATGCGAATTTGCAAAATTTTTGTATTTGCTTACGATATAAAAATATTTTCTAAATAATTTTCTAAATTCAATTATGCCTAATCATACCAAACTGTGCAAAACTATGTCGCCCTATGCCAATATGTACCGTACTGTGCTAATCTGTGCCAGACTGTGTATATGCATGCTAAGCCATGCCAATTTAAAAAAAAAACGGTAGACAAAGTATTTTCTTTCAAAATTTGTGACTATGCCACAAAGTGCCACAATGTGCGACACTATGCCTAAGTGTGCCGAACTATGCCAAACTGTTCGAAACGTCCGAAATGGCATAGGTTTAGCATGACTTGGCATAGTTTGGCACAGTTTGACACAATTAGGCACAGTTTGGCATACTTTGGCACAATTGTCATTTCCACTGGGGTACATCACGTGATTATCAGGGACTGTCCGCGACGCGCGCAACTCAACGAGCAGAAAAACTGGCGACGAGCGGGCACAGGCTCTATCGTTCCCATTCCTCAGGAACATGCGTCACCAACTCCGAGGAACAACCAATAGTGTCGTCGGCCGACGGCACCGGGCTTCTCGTTACTGCTCTTAAACTTTCCGTCAACGACAAACGGGTCACAGCTCTAATAGATTCTGAGGCGAGCGATAACTTCATCTCACCCGCGCTCCTAGGCATCGATGTAATTATAACTCGATCTCACCAAAGAAGAGCTCGCCTCGCACGCAGAGGCACATTTCTGGATATACAAGGTAAATGCGATTTAACAGTCAAGATAAAAGGCTTCAGCAGCAAATCGACATTCTTCGCGGTCAACGACGCATACGACAAAGTAATCCTGGGCGGACGCTGGTTCAAAGAAAACAAATCTATACACAATCATAGTCTGGACTGTATCTATATTGGGTACAGGCAGCGACAACAGATATTCTTGAACTGAGATCCCCAGGATGCATCACCCCGAGAGCAACAGGAACTTTGGAATAAAGTGCAGCACGGCTTCCCCAAGGAATACGAGCAGCAGTTCCGTAATCTCATTTTTCGGCATCAATCAGTCTTCGATGATTGTGGTCCACTCTTGAAGACGACGTTCGTACAACATGACATAGAGCTTACCGATCCCACGCCGTTTCGTCTGCCGCCATACAGGTATTCTGCCGAAAAGAAAAAGGCTATACAGAAGCAAATGAAGGAAATGCTCGCGGACGGAGATATAGCGCGGCGATAGTTATAGCAAGTAAAACAGAAGGCAAGTTCAGATACTGCATCGACTTTCGGCGCTTCGATAGTGTTACAGTAGATGCAGCGCAGCCATTACCGGTGATCCATGAGCTGCTCAAGGACATCGGAGATGCCACTTTTTTACTTTTTTTTTTACGACAATAGATCTACAAAAGTGTTATTGGTAGATCCAGTTGACCAATCGTGCGAAGCCATATACGGCCTTCGTGACGCCTGACGGTGGCCAGTTCTTCTTCGGAGTCACATCATTTGGTCTGGTCAATGCTAGAAGAACTCACCTGATTCGCCAAGAAGTGCTCGCGGGTTTATTACGAAAAATATGTTTGAACTTTTCGACGATATAGTAGTTTTTTCTCGAACTTGGGCAAAATATTTAGTGCACGTGGCCCTTGTCCTCGAGAGATTACAAACGTATGGACTAGCGTGTGCCATCGATAAGTGTTTTTTGTCAGTTATAAATTGGAGTTTCTGGGCCATATCATGACCGCTGAGCACAACGAAGCTATGCCCAAGCACATCCAAGCAGTCGTGAAAGCGCGTGCGCCTCGCTCCAAAAAAGAACTTCAACGGTTCTTAGGCCTCTGCGGCTGACTGATAGAATATGTGCCCAACTTTGCGCGAATCTATACCCCCATAATGGCTCTACTCAGTACGAAGAAAAATTGGACATGGACACCCAAAGCGCAGGTCGCGTTAAAGCATCTACAGGACCTCTTCAGGCAACCTCTAGCTCTGCACCGCCCTGTTTCGGGAAAACGCTTTTTCCTGCAAACTGACGTATGTTCTATAGGAGCTGGAGCATGCATGTTTCAATTGGACGAGCAAAGATGGCGACGCATCATTTCATACGCCTCCATCAAATTTTCGAATACAGAAAGAGGCTACCACTCCAATGAGTATGTATATTTAAAAAAAATTAAATTTGACATCGAACACGTCCCAAGAAAAGAAAACGAACTTCCCGATGCACTCTCGCGCTTTCCGCGAAATGACGATCTTAAGGAAAACTACGACGATTATAATGCTGTCGCTCCATCCGAGCATCGAGGACGAGACCGTAATTTCACACATCAGCGCACAGTATATTCAAGACGAAGTCTTACAGGCCCAGCAAGAAGACGGGGAACTTGATAGGACGCCAGAAACTACGAGACAACTGTGAGAAGAATGGGGTATCGTATACTTCATCGATGGAGAGCGATCTCCCTGACTGTACGTCCCGGAAGCGACGAGTCAGCGAGCCCTCGAGTATCACTACGATGATGACTTAGCTGGACACCCCGGCACTGCTGCGACGCTTCGCGCCATTCGAGAGGAGTAATATTGGCCTCGACTGCGCCGGGACGTGCATTCGCATGTAAGAACTTGTCAAGAATGCTGCCTTGCTAAAGTCTCGAAACCAGTTTCACTAGGACACGAAATCTCACGTCAACCTCGCCTGCCCTGCGAGCACGTTGCCCTGGACCTCATGGGGCCCTATACGATATTTCCAGTAAGCAACTCGATACTCAACATCATTGCACCTCTCATCGACAATGAAGTCTTTGCGAGATGGATAACGCATCCCACTTCAGAGGTCTGAAATGGGTTGATTGGTGTACAAAGTGGAGAACAGAACCTTGGACAACCCCAGCTTACGGGCCTCGCGCAAATTCATGCGAGCGCAGAAATCAGGAATTGAAGAAAGGATTTCGCCTGCGGCTTTGCAAAAAAGCCACACAAACAAGTTGGGACCTCTACGTGCCAGAAATCCTCTTTTTCACTGCGCCGCCGTCTAAACGCTGCAACCTGATTTTCTCCGAGCGAGCCATTGTTGGGACACACAATCTCTTGCCCCGGAGAATCTATGGGTGCATATACACCTACTGCTCAGCAACGCATTGATCAAGCCAGATAAAAAACAGGCGCAATACATGACCGAACCTGCACCTTCCATCGATCCACTGGTGCAAGTACGAGAAATGGTGCACATAAAAAGTCATATACTCTCCAAGGCCGCGAACCAGTTTAGCGCAGGTTTAGCGCCTCTCTGGGAAGGTCCATATGAGGTAATTCATCAACACAGCCCACAGATCGTCACAATCGATCGTCCAGGCACAAGATCCATAAAGCTGCACGTCAATCAGATGAAGCTCGCCGTCAATGCGGAAGCCGACCCCGCGCATGTGCTCGGCGCAGCAACGACGCGTATTCTCCAGTCCCGACTGAGGAGAGTCAAATAGGACAAATGAGATGACATACCAGAGACACGGTAATACGTCAACGTGGACCAGCCAAGTACGCGGCCCCTCGCCCATGTCGCACTCTACACGCGGCCTCAAGCCCGCGTCGTACTCAACTCGCGGCCCCAAGCCCGCGTCACACTCTCTACGTGACTCCACGCTAATGTCGCGCACGACACCAGATGACTCGACGACTTCCTCGGATGAGGAATCCTCGCAAGGCGAGCATCCGTCGTACTCCGTCAAGCTCGCGGACCCAGCCTCCCCAGATCGACAACATCGAGATTCAGCCTCTTGACGACTTTCGCCCACCTTTTCTACACGCCCGAAACTATCCTCCGAAGAGCAGCGTACGCCAGGGACAGTTGCTCCCCAGAAGAGGATTCCGAGACTCCAGAACACATTTTTACAATTCCGCGAGATAACTCATTATCGTCGGATGCCGTCGCGACATTCTGTCCCTTGCCTAGAAAATGCGGCGAGGGTGACCGACAAGGATAGAAGCCGCGAGACTCGCGGCTCTTCGTCGAATATCCTACCCACTCGCGCAGAATAGATATTTTCTTCGGCGAAGAGAATAGGCATTCTTGAGATCTACGTTAGTGCTATTAACTCTTAACGATTTGTGTGTTTCATAATATTTTTATTTTTTAGGTGTTATTTTAACCCATTTCTTCCCTAGCGGCCATTTTATAGTCGATTGGTTTATTTCCTAAAACCGCCATTTTGAAAATTTCCAACGCAAATTTAAAAATTCTGACAGAATCGGAAAGAGCGGACAATTTTACTTCAGAAAAGTGCTATTGGTTATTATTATTTTCTTTTTCGACAATTTTTTAGGCAAAAAAACAATCGACTATAAAATGGCCGCTTAGGAAGAAATGGGTTAATAGAATTAAGATTTATTATTGAATAGAAAGAGAGCGGACACTGTTGCGCCTTTATTCGCGTTCCGCGAAATAAAATCCGGGGTATGAGGCCAGTCGCCCTTGGAAGGGAGGTTTGACATGCATACGCTGCGCGCGTTGCGATTAATCCCTATAATCGCAACAAAACGCTGCGCCCGCTCGTTGAACTTTTAAAACGTATACGTATATATGGGAATATACATGTACGTCATAGACTGCCATCATACCCACAATATACGCGCTTCTTTGTTTCGTAAACGCCGTCGTTCGCATTAATTGCAAACTACGAGCAAGTTGGCCGCCCCCCTTGAGAAGACTAGGTACGCACCCCACAGTCAGTTTGAGATGCGAACTGCGAGGGAGTTCTAAGAAACACCACCGATCGAACTAATTGCGAACGACGGGTAAGTTGCCCGCCCCCTGAGAGAGGATCAGGTACGAATCTCGCCATCCACTTGAGATTGGACTGCGAGAGAGTTCTGAGAAGTCCGCACGAGAGGTGTATTGCGGGAATCGACGCATTGATCTTGCCACTCACTACAGGCCCCAAGCAGAAGCGCTATGTTCGATACATGCGCCGTAGTCACAAGCTGCCTACAAGGTTCAGTCTTTAAAAGCCCTACGGAGAGTAAGCAGAGCGGTCAGTGTTTGCCGGGACCCCAACCCCCGCGCAACGAGAACGAGCATCCGCCGGGACCTCGACTCCCATACATCATTTATCGGTCATCGCCAGGACTCCGTCTCCCGCACTATAACTTTTAATCAAATCTCTTTACACGCATACGCAGTGTTCCGATAGTCAATATAACAAAATCCGAAAGTATATTCATTCATCCGCATAAATTCTCTCTCTCTCTCCTTGACTCTCGGGGATCACCTACAACACGACCCTGTGGGCACGTCAGCACTACAATTTAATCTCACATAATGATATTAAAGTCTATATATTATAAAATACGAGTCGAACTAAAAAATACAAATTTTATAGAAAATCTATTATTGTAAAATTTGATATCGTAAAATATAGATTTTAAAAAAGAAAAAGTGGACAAAACAGTGAGAAACTTTTAATTCTAAAGGTCTCATTTTGTTCCTTGAAAGATTTCAGGGGGTCTTATCAATATAAAAATTAAATAACATCGAATAAGCTCCAAAGTTACAGCCTACAGTTTATACTTGTACACACTCAATCTTACAAAAACACGTGTATGAACTTATAAACTATACGTCTGGTAAGTATCTTTAGCGCGTAACGTATACGCCATACCAGATTTTTTTTCAACTTTGGGATTGTACGTGCAGCGACTGGTACTCAAACATGTAATATAATGGTTTCAATAATACAAGTTAGACTTCAACTGCTCAATACAAGCTTATTTAGAGACTTTCGATACAGGTATTACGCTCCTGTACTGTTTCTCGCTTTAATATTATTCAGTATATCGATGTACATAATGTATATATTGCTGCGTGGGGTGATGTTCGCGCTTGCGGGACGCTCGGAAGCAACCGGAGGTTGTGGCCGAACATAGTGGGAGATTTTTGGGTGGCGAAAGAACAAGGCAAGGATTAGTAGAAATGATGGTATTTATTGCGAGAGATAGATACATATATATACTATTTCTTCATCTTAGTTAAAAATAATTAAAATATCAGTCAGTTTATACATTCCTTATTTAGAGAGAGAGAGAGAGAGAGAGAGAGAGAGAGAGAGAGAGAGAGAGAGACAGAGAGAGAGAGAGAGAGTGATTGATTGTTTATTGATTGACTAAAGACTCAAGGTCCTGGATAGTCACAGCCATAAAAATACATCAGATATACATTTTAAGCGCAAAGGCTGTGCTCTTGAAGGCTCGCAATGTTGTTTAGAAGTGATGTTCTGTGCTGCTGCTGTTGTGTGAGCATCGCAGCTAACTTCTGTATGTTGTCATCTATTTCGTGGAGCATGTTGCTCGGACTGCTATGGCTGGACTGGCATGCGTCTAGATGTGTGCTGCTTCTCGAAACGGACTGCTTATCTGGCATGCGGCGGAGTGGTGGGTGAGGCCCCCTCTCGGGGCTGCTTGCAGTACGCTGTTGTTGTTAAGGAGTGTGAGCGGCTGCATGTGCGTCATGAGCAGGAACTGCAGCTGACTCAGCTCCTCCAAGTTTCCGTGCGAGATCCATCGACGTGACTCTCTGTTATGACTACCTGAAAGCAATCTAATACAAATGAGATGGAGGGGACCTCCCGGAGAGAGGCACTGCCAGCCAAGAATTACTGTGACAATTAATCCGACTCCCGCGAATCCCCACATGGCTATGGAGCTTTGAGATTCAACCGTGTAGCTGATCTTTTTGTATTGGCCGAGGGCTTTGGCCCTCTGTATGATTTCGTTTAAATTGGTACCTGTCTCGAGCACATTGCTGTGGACTTTATGACTGTTTTTGACGGAGGCGTCGCTGTCTTGTTTAATAATTTCTAACAGGGTGTCCATGATATTGCGGTCCTTAAGCGTGCTGTTGAGGATTTTGGAGATGTCGAGATGCGAATTTTGGAAAACTAATTCGGGTGAATTTATATTGAATTGTCGGGAAGCAGTGAGGCGATCGTCGGCCGTGTGCGCTGCGCAGCCCGGGAGAAGTCGTAAAATGTCCGTGCCACGTATTTCGAGTGTTCTGTGCTCCGTCCGACGACACTGCACAAAAATGGGTTCCGGCGAGATGGTAGAGAATATCCAAGTGTTGGCCCTGTGTATCCTCATCCAATACGTGTCGTGCAGCGGCGCTTATTTTATGTGGCAGTCTGCGATGTTTTGTACGAATGCTGTGAGGGCGAACTTGATTCCGCATGTTGCGTTTTCGCGTATTTCTCTAACCCGCTCTGTCTCCTTACGAATGAGGAGACTTTCGAGCTTTTTGCATTTGTTGATTTTGTCCGAGGAGAGGGGCATGAATGTCTTATTTGTGCTGGCGATGGCAAAGTAATGAGGTCTGGCCATATGTAGGCGAACGTATTGGACGGTTGCGAGATGTATTGGGCTATTGACATAGGAGATGCAATTGGTATTGTAGAGGAGATATTTCTGTAATTCTAAGAAGGGCTCTATAGCAAGATGATAAATGAGTTGGACGTTTGAAAAGAAGATTGACAACTCTGATATTTTTGTGATTTTTAGGAGAGAGTCGGGTTTGCCGTTTCCCGGGAAGACGGCGTCGTTGACCGTTTCTTTTATAAGGACAGCCGATCTTTCTATGAAGGATGGCTGTAAGAAGTGTGGATGCGCCGCGCCTTGTGAGGGGAAGAGGATGGCATCCGTGATGACTTCCGTGTCGAGTTGGTATTGAAGAATACTATTGTTCAGGGCTCTGATCGCTGCGAGAATCGATTCCTCTCTTGTTTCCGTTTGTCGGATGGAGGCTAGGTTGCCGACGGGGGCGCTTAGCTCTAGAAATTTCTTGTCAAAGTCACTGAATTGCGCTTCGACCTTCTCGGTTTGATTTGCGAAAAGTTGCGCTGTTCTTTGCGTGTCGTTTACTGAAGATTCAATTAGTAATTTTAGTTCTGCTTCCGCGTTTCCATCTAAAGTGCCGAATTAGAAACGACTGATGCGACCGACTGATGGGCATTCTTTAATTGCTGGTGATGCATAAGCTCGTTAAATTGCGTCGTGAGTTTTTCGCCTGTTAAGAAGAACAATTTTAATTCTATTCTTTGGGTGATTGTCCAGTCAGTGCTGGATACTGCAAGGGGGGCAATATTTTCTGCTAGGAGGTCCGGCTTATTTACGAGGCGTTCGAAGAATTGTAGGCCGTCGGCTAACGTCAGCGATGTGGTTCTAGAAGAAGAAAAAGGATCCTGCTGATTATTGCTTGCATGCCGGGGGTTAGTGCGCCATGCTAATGGTTATTTCCCCTTTCTTCTCTTTTTGCATAGCGCGCGTTGAGATGAAAGCGAGTGAAATGGCCGGGATTAGTTATTGATGAAAGGTGTGATGAGAGATGAGAGGAACGCGTGTGAGCGATGGTGTAGTATGCGCGTGAGTGACGGCGATGCTATCGGTGTATTATGGTTTGTTGCACTCTGACGTGTATTGCGTCAAAGTGCAATAATGCCGGCAGCACACAGGTGACCACTCGAGGCAATATTCTGCCTTGTTGCGAGCTCGGCTGACCAACGCGCGAGCTGGGCTGGGGGGAATACAGAGAGAAAGAGAGAGAGAGAGAGAGAGAGAGAGGGAAAGAGCGAGCACTGAGGCTAGCTGTCTCTTCACACGCGGCTGTGCGCCGGGCGCGTAGACTAAGACGGGGGGCGGAGAGAAAGAGAGCGCGCTTGGCTGTCCGAGTCTTTGCATCGGCGGTACTGTGGTGACCGTTCCAGGCACCATTCTGCCCTGTGGCGAGCTGGACTGAACGGCGCGCGAGCTGGCTCAGGAGGTAGAGAGAGAGAGAGAGTGACAGAGAGCAAGAGAGCCCGCGTTGACTGGTTGAGTCTCTGCGCCGGCGGCACTATGGTGACCGCCCAAGGCAACATTCTGCCCTTCTGCGAGTTCGACTGAGCGGCGCACGAACTGGTTCGGGAGGGTAGAGAGAGCAAGAGAGCGCGCGTTGGCTGGCTGAGTCTCTGCACCGCACAGTGCGCGGAAACAAATAAACCTTTTTCAAAATAAAATATCAACAAAATAAAAAAAGACTTTTTGTATCGAGAGTTATAATTCGCTTCGCAGCGCCAGCATTTCTTTGTTATAGGTCAGATAACGTAACTCGCTGCCTTTCATGTACCTTGAGGCGTAAGCGCATAGTTTATCGTGTCCGATTTGGCTCTGACTTAAGGCCAGGTTACTTCAAAAAACGTGATTTTTTTCAATAAATTTTATTCATAGTACAAAACATGTTGAGTAATCAATTTTTTTTACATATGAAAGCACATATATTAAATTACTTGAAATTTTTTTTTTGTTTAAAATGGCGGTTTTGAAAATGGCTGCTGAAACTCGTCTGATTAATAGATGGATGACATCATTTCTTGGAAACGAATTATCTGAAAGCAAAAAACAAAACGGTTTCATGTTCTGTATCGAATTGGCTATGGCCTCAAGCAGAATGAAACATTTTCAATGAAAAAAAAACAAAATGGCGGTCTTTTGAATTTTTTACCCTCTTTTTCACTTTTAATTGGTTATAACGTTTTTAAATAATAATGAATATTTCTGGTTCTGCTTGAGGATATAGCCATACATCTAAAGAGTAAAATGCCGTTTGGTTCATGTCGATAAGTGCAATAGTTTTGAAATGAGAGTGTCATCCATGCGAAAAAACGTGGTTCGGAGAAAAATCAGTTTAAAGTTTTTATTCGTGCTACCGAAGGCGTTCGAGCGGCCGGATTTACCGCTTGGCGCGCACCGCTCCCCACTGTTTTATACCTGCTTCTCGGTCTTGCTGACCTTCGGGACTAATTCTATACTATTTCTACGAGTATACAATAGCAATTAATGAAAAAAAAAATTTCGTTTTTTTCAAAATTGTTTGGAGTAAGCTGGCCTTAAAATAGCCCGAGAGCGTAATCCGAGCTGTCGACCGTGACAATAAATGATTTAGACATATCGGGAGCTGCAAAAACTTGTTCGTTGCATAGCGCGTCTCTGAGCTTGTCGAATGCTTGCTGATGCTCGTCGCCTTACACGAATTTTACGCCTTTGTTATCTAGTTGTGAAAATGGCCTGGCGATTTTCGAAAAATGCTGGACAAAGCGTCTGTCATATGAGACAAAGCCTAAAAATTGCTTGACGTTTCTGGCGTTAGTTGGAACCGGATATCTGCGGACGGCTTCTAATTTCTCGGGGTCGGTCATAATTTTTTCATTGCCAACAATGTGGCTTTACCGTGAGATTGGCGTCGATAAATCTCTTTGCTACCCGTCTAAAGCGCTCGCCGTGTTCCTCTAATGATCGGGCGGGTATCATAAAATCGTCTAAATACATTTCGACTTCGCGGCCCTGAAGGCCCGCCATCGCCATTTCCATGGCTTTGATGAAGGCTGCACCCTCCAGTCCCATGGCGAGTCTTTTATATTGGAGATGCTTTTTACCTCTCGCCCTAAAGGGACGGAGAAAGCTGTGAATGAGGCCGAGTCTGGGTGCATGGGGATCTGATAAAAACGATCATTCAGATCCATGACTGTGATATATGTTGCGGAGGCGAGATGCTCCAGGATATCGTTCGTGAAGGGGAGAGGGTAGGAGGTGTCAAGAGTGATTTCATTTAGCTGCCTATAATTCGTGACGAGGCGCCACATTTTGTTGTCTTGCGCGTCTAGCTTTTTGGGCACTATCCACATGTTCTAGGAGTATGGCGAATTTGAGGGCTTAATTACGTCTTGCTCGAGCAATTTGTTTACCTCAGCCTCTATTTGATCCTTTAAAATCGGTGGGTATCTGAACTGTTTAGCGCGTAGAGGCTTGTCAGTTTTAAGCTGGATTTTATATGAGATTAAGTGCGTTGCTGGCAGTGACTCGCCGTCGAGCCGAAAAATGCCTGAGAATTCGGTGAGTAGACCGCGCGTGTGCAAGATCTGTTCTTCATTGCAGCCCTGTAAGTCTATGAGACTCATAATCTCGTCGACCCTCTCTTCGCACAGCTCCTCGTTTTGCTCGAGTATCTGCACTCTTTTTGCAACATATACGACCTTTTTTGCGCCACTGGCATCTGTTTGAAACATACGCCTGATGTTTACTTGGCCACCTGATTGGGGCACATCTAATTCGTCGTCGTTACCGACGTCTATAATATGGTCTGCCCTTGTAGTTTCGCAAACGATTAATTCCACTTGTGTTATGGAGATGTCTATGGGTTCTCCGCCGATATTGATGCATTTGGCGTAGACCAGCCCATTGTGATTTTCTGCTATGAAATTGCCGAAGAGAATTTTCGGCGGTAAGTTTTGCAGTGGTACCCAGCCAACTTTTACGTCGTCGTTTGTCACGTATGCACATTTTATTCGCCACATTTTTGCGGGAATTTCAAAAGACTCATCACGTATAAAGGGGATTGTGAGCTTGTTAAACTCTATGCATTTGCGCGCGGCATTGACGATGCCACTATACTTAGATAAAATGTCCCAGTCGATCAGTCCGTCCGTGTCGATGGGAAAACTGTCGGGGACTATGTGCACTTGTAACTTGAGACCATGCGAGTCCATGTCTACCTTGCCGAGAGTGAGGCATTGTCCGGGAAAGACACCCGTTACAGCGAATACGTGACTTATGTCTATGTGCGTGCTGTCGTGAATGCAGCTGGCTTTAATTACGGAGACGTCCGCTCTTGTATCGACGTAAAACTTGGCCGACTTGTAATTGGGAGTGCTGCTCTCAAGCTTCACAATGGGTGGCTTGCGACCCGTTTTTAGGAATTTAATA
This sequence comes from Gastracanthus pulcherrimus, assembly GCA_949152435.1. Classification (NCBI taxonomy): domain Eukaryota; kingdom Metazoa; phylum Arthropoda; class Insecta; order Hymenoptera; family Pteromalidae; genus Gastracanthus; species Gastracanthus pulcherrimus. Next base: position 71,071,182 of record OX424576.1, read on the forward strand.
TGAACTACTTGGGGCGTGACCGTCTCGCTTTCTAATTGCGGGCTGACTTACCCGGTGCCTGAGGACTACAGCGGGCATCTTGCGAATTTAAATGCTCGCCTTTTTTTTGCTGATCGTTGCTAGAATTATCAGGACGATTGTTGCTCGCACATTCGTTTTCCCGTCTGTCGGTGGCAGAATCGTTATGACTGTTGCCATCATAATTGCGATTATTCCTGTAAAAATCGTTGTTGCCGCGGTTGTTTCCCCAATTGTTATTGTTGTTGTAAATGTTGCGATTGCCTCTCCAATTGTTGCTGCTGCCGCTGTTGTTGCGAGTATTATCCCAATTGTTGTTATTGTGGTTGTTGCCGTAATTATTGGTGCCGCGGCCTCTGTTGCTGTTGTTATAATTGTTGTTGCCGCTGTAATCGCCGTCACCGTTATGTCCCCGGTTATTGTTGCCTGCGTTTGTATTGCTATTGTTCCCCGTATTGTTGCTGTTGTCGTCGAGGTTGCTTGCGCGGATGCGCCCGATATTAATATCCCTGCGTAGGTCGTGACAGTCCGCTAGGAAGTGACCTGCTCTTTGGCAGTAGTACATCTTTTGGAATCAAATATTTTTCTTTTGCACTCCGGTTCGCTGTGGCCGTTCGCGCCGCAGTAATTGCACTTGACCGTCGCTGTGGCGATCATTATATTAGCCGAATGAGGGCTCGCGGGCTGCTCGACGAACGCAGGCGCTTCGCGAACTGCTGAGTTTTCCGCGTGTGAAGCTGCTGTTGTATCTGCAGAGCTTGCAGCTGCTGCTGTGCTTGAAGGGCCTGTAACAAGGCCGCGGTTTCTGAATCTTGGGTTGGTTGTGCGGACATGAGGTTTATCTGCACGCTTGGGGCAGGTGCTTGCGTGGAGGGTGATGCGGCTGCTTGACGAGCGCTTTGTTTACAATCGAAGTTCACTGCGACTCTCATGGCCTGATTGAGAGAGAGCGGGTACTCGCTGCACACTTGGTGGTCCAGCGGATAGCTGAGAACGAACATAAAATGCTGTAACGCGTCTGGGTCCGCTCCCCTTTTGCGCAACTCGCGATCGCCTAACTCGAGGTCCGGTGCACACTCATAAATCGCTAGCAGTCTGTTGTGGAACTTTTGAATGCGGAACCCGAAATCTCCCGCTTTTTCTCCAGGGCGCTGATTTATGACCTTTATTTGCGCAAGAATGTCGTCCGCGATGCCCACGTTCCCGTACTACATACCGAGATCGTCGAAGAGATTGTCCATCGAGGTGTAATTTATTACACGAACTTTATAATCGTCAGCCGCGCAGTCTGGTAACTTATTGCCGAACGCGAGGAGGATGTAGGTTTCCCACTCCGGCCCGAGCATGGCGAGCACCTGCCGCACGGAAACGCAGAAAAGGTTTAAGGAGTCCGGGTTTCCGTCGAAATCAGGGATTAGGCTAAGCGCTTGCGAAGCTGAGAGGTTTCTGCCGGAAAATATGCAAAATGTGAAGGCGTATTTCTAGAATCTTAATATCACAATATATCACAATGCATGAGATCACAAAATATCACAATAGGATCTAATCATTTTTTTTATATTTTTTACCTTTTTTGACCAAAAAATGTTCCTACACTTTTTTCTCAAAAGTCCTTAGTTTTTTAATTAAAAATCAAACAATGTTGGTAAAATATCAAAATCATAAAAATAACGCATTTTTCAACCTTTAAATGCCTTTGACATATAACACCTTAGGGTCTGAAATTATTTTACATACTCTGGGTACACATACCTACATTTTTGTAGAGTTTCAGACATTTGTATTTTTGGACATGCTCACTTGACATGGAACCACCCATATATATTAAATCACATTGTTACACGAAGAACAATACAGGAGCGGAATCTCCATATAAAAGTCTAAATATGCTTGTATTGACTAGTTGAGATTCAACTTCTATCACTACAATCATTACATGGATAACACTCCAGATTCATTAAGGGGACAGGCCTGGGTTAAACTAAAAAAACAATTTTTTTTTACTAGTCCTGGAAAGTTTCATGTTTAAAAGCAATCATTCTGAAAATTTTTGTACTATATATACTTAGTAATATCTTACATTTTACCCTTGTAAAGCCTCACAATTTTGATCCTACATCAATAAATCACTATCTTCAATACGATATTTATCAAAAGTTACTGTGTTCCTTACACGATTGCAGGTGACATGATGATGACATTTTTTTTCTCGACGGTTATCCGACTTCTTTTGACACGTAGTACAATGAGAGTAAAGTTTTTACTTTACGAAGTTTTACTTTTTCGTTAAATTTTTTTTATTTTTCTTCAGAGACCTAACCGATTTTTTAAAAAATATTTATATTATTTATTTTTTAATTGGTTGGATCTCTGATAAAAAATAATAACATATATTTTAACGAAAAAGTGTTTCGCTCTTTTTGTAATACCCCACACAGCATGAAATATTTCCTAAATATAACTGTAATATTTCTTGTAAGATTTGGAATATTACAGAAATATTTCAATAAAATATTACTGTAATATTGTTATGTATTGTTATGTATTTACGGGGCATTGTAATATTTCATCTAATGTCCAAGAAATATTTCATGAATATTTCACGTAATATTTCCTGAAATATATCCGAAATATTAAGTAAATATTCCAAATTATACACGTTACTATATAATGAAATATTACATGAAATATTTCAGAAATATTACAGAAATGTTTAGCGTAATATTACATGAATTGTTTCAGAAATATTTCTGTAATATTTCCAAGATGAAACGGCTTTACTGAATCTTTCGTGAAATATTACTGAAATATTTCAGAAATGTGTAGCGGAATATTACATGAAATGTGTAGCGGAATATTACATGAAATGTTTCAGAAATATTTCTGTAATATTTCAAAGATCAAACGGCTTTACTGAATCTTTCGTGGGACATGTCCAAGATTTGACGATTTATCTGAATATTTCATTCAATATTTGAAAACCAAATGACTTTGACGAATATGTTATGAAATCACACAACAGCACAGCACATCATAGCACTTAACACCGCTGGACGGTCAGGCCAAAGCTGTCTTTCGATAGGAGAACGGAGCAACGCTCTACTCGCGCTCCTTGGTGGCGTATGTGTATAACTCGGTTCCATACGATTCGGCTATCCCCACTGGATTGGTTTCGAAACATAATCTAGTACCGTAAGAAGATATAATGCTTTCTAAAACTAATAGTAATATATATGTAAAATGAAATTAAGAAGTAAAATATTTCAATTAGAATGGCTTACGTTTTTCTCTTTTCGGACGCTCGCTAATCAGTATAATAATAATAATATTAATTGCCTTTGAGAAGATAATAAAAACTTTTTATTGTTTATTTACTTAAACATAAGGCGCATCTCAATCCGTAATATTTGGATAGCGAGCCGGGTACTCTATGTGTATAGAAGCCTGGCGCCAATCGGCGCTCTCCTCTACCTAGTGGCCCAACTGCTGTAACGAGAAGAAATTCTCGAGTGTAGGTGGAAGCAACGCAGAATAAGAAGAAGAAGTAGAAGATGAAGAAGGAGAGAGAGACAGAGAGAGAGATAGAGAGATAGAGAGAGCTATACTGGTACAGCGAGTCAAATACGCCATATGTATATATACAAATGTGTCACCGATCAGACTCCGCCGCGAGAGGTGTAATGCCGTAGACCAACTAAGAAGATGAAGAAAGAGCTCTATGGTTATCCGCTTAGAGTGCGGTTTGTTAAGCAGCAAATTAAAATTGTCTCCGATGCAACTTTGCAGGTGGAAGGTATGTTCTCGTTGTCAGTTATTTTTTTTTTTTTTAAATTAGCGTATATTTTTGGTAATTGTAAACAACAACTGTACACGACCAGAGTGGTTACTATCAAGCGACAGTACGATGCTTGTAGCACCCCTCCTTATATTCTGCTATGTGTACCATCGCTACTAGGAAGATTGGGTGAATAAAACGATGTTAATTATTGAACAGTCAATCTCAAGTGTAAGTTTGTCACTCGAAGAGAGAAGAAATTACATTGAAAAATGTTTTATCGATAAAATTATAAAGCTGAAAGTTTAAATTATTTTTCACCGTCCAATTTCAATTGAATATGTCAATGGTGTTCTATGAATTACACACATAAAAAATTTACCGTTAAAAATGGTAGTTACTGTTTCTGAACAAAAATGTACATCTTAAAATATAAGAAGTATAATAAAAATAACATTTAGATAACTGTTTCATCAATGAATAATATCATGTAAAATTTAATTTAATTTATTTTACTATTTATTTAAGAAACAAAATTAATTACCTCAAGCCAATACACATATAAAAAATGTATTATTCAAAAATAACGGTTACGCTTTTGAAACAAAAGTACACGGTTTAAAATATAAAAAGATATAAAAAAATACTAATGTTTAAATAAATGTTTCATTGAATGACCATATATAATTTTAGTTCAATTAAAAAAAATAGCTGCATTTTAATATTCATGCATAGGTAAAATTTATACTGGGAAACATGTGGAAGGTTAATGATAAAAATAAAAGTATAAGACAATATTAAATGCCATGTGATTAAATTTATTACAACCATTTTTTAAGGTTACAAAAGCATAACAATTTCTTATGATAAGTACTCCATTTTCATGGTACATGATAGAATACAAATACCTTCATCAGAACTCTTTAAACTTCGCAACTAACGCATGATTGCACCGCATATTTCGTGAAAATATTATACAGAAATATAATACAATATTCACCATACACTTGCGAATCAACACTTTGTAAATGATACTCTATGACATAAAACATTTACGTTATGACACAAATGAAAATGTTACACTATTACATAAAAGATGATACTCTGACATAAAAAATATTACTGTATGCCATAAAACCGTTACTCTATGATATAATTGTGCTAGGAAATGAAACAAAATTGCTAATACATGACCTAAATTGATAATCTATGACATAAAAGTGCTATGCGATGATATTAAAGTGCTACTTTATGACATAAAAGTGTCACTTTCGAACCTAAACAATTCACTCTATGACATAAAACTTTTACTCATTAGATAAAAGTATTCTCTATGCTATAAAAACGTTGTTCCGTGACATCAAAATAATACTGTATGACGCAGAACTTATACATACATACATGCATACATGCATTTTTTTTAAGGACAAACAGGTAAGGGATTCGAGAGAAGAGAAAAAAATGATTTTCCAGTACCGAAGGAGCGCGCGTGCTTTTATTGTGTGGCACTCCCATGTGTGAGGCTGGCCCGGGCAACCACCTAGCCCTCCGAACTTTCAGTGCTTACGCACTCACCCGAAAGGCTTATCAGTGGCACCCCGCATACATACACCATTCAATCATTTCGGGTCGAACTCACTAAAAAAAACCCCTGATGATAAATGGCTGTGTTCATTGCACGCTTGATGTTACGGGCTGTGGTCCCGCCGTTCATTATATAACATTGCCACACCTATCCCACAGCCTCTCGGGTTGCCAAGCGACCATTGAAAACATATGTCCTTTGGCCCAGCGGATCCAATTCATGTAGCTTCCTTGGAGAACTCTCGTCGTTATACCCGCCAAGAGTCTCTTCATTAGCCCAAGCTCCAGCAGAAAGTCAACGGACTTTGCCGACCATACGCCCCTCCACGAGAGAGTGCACGATGAGAATTTGACAGTCTTATAGGACTTGACACGCCAATATTTTACGGCGGTGACGAGATCCCGGTTGTTCCTGTACTTCGTCACTTCGTTCTCATGTGCGGCGTCCAGCGATTGCGAGCCGCTAACTACCTGCGAGTCTATCACGCAAACGCAATCATTCTTTGTAGCAACCAGATCAGGCTTCCGCAATCCTTCAGATGTTTCAATGCGGGGCTCCTTCGCTACTTTCCACCCTTTCTACCGCAGGCCCAAGGTGACGATCCGACACACGGTATCATGTCGCTTCACTCTTCCTCCATGTGTCCGGAAACATCCCTGGATAATGTGTGCGGCTGTTTCAGTAGTGTTGCAGCCGGCACGACACCTCGCGTCCCGCTGGTTCCTGCGGGGTCCTCTTGATATTCTTATCTGGGTGGGTAAGCCGTTTATCCGTACGTGATGATAGTGAATATAATCACGCCCGGGTACGCCAAAACTGCCGGCATCGATCCCTGAGTTCGAAATGTCGCTCCTCCCACACTCTCGTAACTCGTTACCATCGACAGAGCTGTAGAGTCTCCGAACCCACCACTTCTCTCTTTTCGACCTGGTATCAAGAACGTCACCATCCAACATGAGTGATTTCCTAGCCCACTCTAGGCGCATGTCAACCCATTTAGAACGGACGATATCACGTATCGCAGGGGATGAGGATGTCTCCAATGACTTGAGACGTGACATCATCAAGCCAGGAACAATCGTGGTGAACGAAGGAATGCCCAGACCTCCTCTGTCACACGGAGTGTGAAAATATGTCGTGGCAGTGTCGGCACCCTCACTTGTTTGTCCAGCGCTCTCAGTGTCCCGAGAGTCGTGCTTTTTTCCTGAAATTTCAAATGGCCATAATTTTGATTCCCTTCGAGTCTGAGAGCTCTTTGACATTTCTAATTAAAAGTCTTGATATCAGTTATCGTTAGATATAACTATAAATCTTATAAAAACCCTGTAGTATTGCAATGATTAAGGGGACTGGCCTGGGTTAAATCGATAAAAAAAATTACGATTTAACCCAGGCAAATTACGATTTAACCCAAATTGAGTCCAGGAAACTCTTTATGTTTAAAAGCAATCATTCAGAAAAAATTTGTGCTACACTTACTTAGTAATATATTAAATTTTAATGTTATAATACCTCAAAATCTTGACCCTATACGTCATAATAAATCACTATTTTCAAGACCATATTTATTGAAGGAACTTTGTTCCTTACACGATTCTCGGTAACATGATAAACGAAAAATATTTTTTCTACGGTTATTCGACTTCTTTTGATAAATATTACAAACTAAGCAAAGTTTTTTTTCATTAAAATTTTCTTTTATTTTTATTTTGGAGACTTCTGAAATAAAATTTATTTCAATTTAACCCAGGCCAGCCACCTTAATCATTGCAATACTACAGGGTTTGCTTAGTATGAGCCCATTGTTAGGATGCCCTACGCAATCCATAAGATGTATAGTAATATTTAACGATAACTGACATCCAGACTTTTAGTTCGAGATGTCAAAGAGCTCTCAGAACCGGGAGGAATCAAAGTTATGACCATTTGAAAGTTTGGAAGAAAAGCAAGTGGTGATTTAATGTTGGGAGTGCTGGATTTTGGTACCTGCATTTTTTCGCAAACTTCAAATCGTCATAACTTTGCTTGTAATTGCTGCTAAGAGCTCTTTAACATCTCAAATTAAGCATCTTATTGTCAGCAATCATTATCCGTTTCGTTTGAAGAATCACTGTAAGTAAGAATGTCCAGAGAAGGACCGTTAATGACAAAATTTCAATATTTTGAGCATAATTGTTGAGGATTGGCAGTAATAACTTGTCGAGAAATATTTTTAAATATCTATAAATAATTTTTAAGTGTATTTCAGTAATCAAGAAATAGGGTAAAATAGTTTTTGAGTCATTATGAGCCCGCTGGAATTAGTAAATAATAAATCATTCACTGAATAGAGATTTTCCAATGTTATTCAAATGAGAGAACTTTACTTGAATGTTGGCACGGTTTAATTTTAATTTTAAGGGTTCGTCAAATTATTTTCATAGTTTTAGGTATAAAACTAGACATCTAGGTGGCGTTCCGATCGATACGTGGAGTTTGGGAAATAAGGGAGACCCTAATGTACATATATATATACATACATACATACATACATATTTACATATACACATATATACATAAGCGTGAAAAACAATACCCTCTTTTGCGGAGCGCTGTCGGGTAAAAGTGATACTCTATGAATTAAAACTTTTACTTAACGACATAAAAATGTTAACATATGACATAAAAGACTTACTCTATTACATAAATGTACTACTAAATGAAATAAATTTGCTACTATATGACATAAAAGTGTTACTCTACGACATAAAGGTCTCACTGCATAAGATAAAGGATTTTCTTCATGAGATACAAATAGTACTCTATGTCATATGACATGACTCGTTCGCGCGCGTCTGCTGGGTGCACCTGCTCGTGTTTTGGCTCCTGCATTTACACAACACTCTGCTGCCTCCTGCGTCTGTGAGCCGGTCTGTTGTGGTGCCTGCACAGTGGAACATTCTAACTATAGCTGTGATAATAAATCACAGCTTCCACTGGTCCATCGGCACGGCTTTCAACATCCAAGCAACAACACCCGGCCAGGTGTTTTTTGAGGTTAAGTGAGGTGAATACGGCAGAGTGGCGGGAGCCAAGCACGAAGCATAAATAATTCAGAGGTACCACTTCATTCTGGACATACAGCACGCAGCGCCATACTATCCAGGCGCCATCTGCCAACTCGAACTGCAACTACGTGACTACCGAGGCGACACCTGCTGCATCCTAGACACACCATCATTACCTTCCACGACTCATCTTTGTCGCCACTAACACCATGGTCGACAACTGCGCCATCTGCGGGGAGGTTCCTAGGAGCAGCAACTCGCTACGTAAGTGCTGCATATGCAATATTACATACCATCCGGCGTGCAAGCCTCTTGCAGTGCTTACCCGCGTACAAAGAAATGCACTGCAGCTACAAACTAAAGCGGTAGCGTGCCAGGCATGCATCGACTCGAAGAGGTCGATGTTCGAGTCGGCAGTCGCGCGCGCGACGAACGCCAGCAACAATATGAGTGGGAAAGAGAAGGAGCTAGCCGCGTCCACTCCGGCCAATAAAAGGCCTGCAACAGCTGCTGGCACCAATCAGGCGAGCAAGGCCGCGCCCACCAACTCATCACTCTCTCCGTTGCAGGGGCTAGGCCCCGCCCCCACCAGCAGCCTACTCCGGTTGGCCGCACAGTCTCCTGTGACGTCACTAGGCCCGCCCATTTCCAGCACGGGAGCAGAGCACAGCGGGGAATCCCCGAGTGACGTCACGGCCAAGAGTGCGGACCGAGCTAATAATACTTCGCAGTCCTCCTTCTCCAAAAATAACAGCAGTATTAATGACATAAATGCGTCCGTCATCCGTATGCTAAATAGCACCGCGTTAAAAAAGGGAACAACGGTCTCCTGCCTGGTGGAGTACGCGAATTCTACTTCAAGAAACATTGACAATGCACTTGCTAGACATTGCACCTCTATTGAAGGCAGATTGGAGGCAATTGTAAATAGGCTAAATACGTTACCAGCAGTACATACTTTGGCACTTTCAATTGAATCTAAGCTGCAAAAAATTGAGGAAAAACTGTCGAAACAACACTCTCAGCTGGAGGAGATGAAAAAGGAGAAGCAAGAGCTTTGTCAAGAAATAGATGACCTAAAAATTAAAAATAAAAAATTACAATATAATAACGTAGAAACGAACATTTTGTTGACCAATACAGAGGTAAATTATAACATGTTAATTGAAAAAATCGATAATCTAGAGCAGACAAATCTCGAGTCACAGACTAAAATTGATAATTTTATATTAAACACTTTTGAAAACGATTTCCTAAATTTTACAAATAAAATCAATAGAGTTGAACGTGACAACAAGGAAATAATAACAAAAATAGAAAAAATAATATCAAAAGAAGATTTTACCTCTGTATATACTACTACTATCGAGAAAATTGAAAGAAATGTTGAGAACATCCAAAAAGATAACCAACTCATATTAAATAAAATTGAATTCCAAAAAATCGCAGTACTCCCCAGTACATAAAACAATACCGTTTCTCTTATAAGTACAAAAAAATGTAATAATGTTAATAATGCGTCTGCTACAAATAGTACCTTACTCGACAATTATAGTGACATAAGCGACACAATTGACAATTGTGAAAGCAATAATGACGGGTTTATCCAAATTGTAAATAGTAGAAATAAAATGTCTAGGCGTTTGAATAAGTACAATATCGACAATGCTGATGCTGCAGCATCACCTGCACGAAGTACGCGGGTGCAAACGATTGATGGGGGGACAATGCACAGTAAAAACATTAAAAGCGGTAATACGGAGCTCATTATTTCAAACATTTTCGACGGTGATGTCTCTAAGCGTGTTGACGTCGCACACGCGATACTGTGCCGTGTCCTTCCATCAACACGAAAAATTGATATAATAGGCACACGCCTGCTTCGGTCAGAAGAATCGACAGCTGCGGCATTAGCAGATACAAATAGCGACATAGAAGGTCACCATGGGTTGTTACCCTTTCCAGCAGTGCGTTAGGAGAGAAAATAATGCGAGCCAAAAAGCTTATCACTGGCTTTCATGCTAGAGATGTCGACATTGCAGCTCTTGACCAGGACACAAGGGATGGGATTATAAATGGGAAAATTTTTATAAATGAATTGTTAACAAAAGAATGTTTTATTAAATATAGAAGTCTCAAGGCCCTTGCGATGAGACTTAATTTTAAATATGTTTGGCATAGAGGGGGCCGTTTCCTGGTGAAGAGGCGCGATGGAGACGTCTCTCATGAATTTTCATCTGCGGCTGATTTACAGACAATAGTGGCATCATATGCCATTAATCAACCATCTCAAACTGTAAATACTGTAAAAAAACCGTTGATAATGAAATCGTAATGGATAAAAATGGAATTCCGTCAACTACTGCAAAAAATTGACTATCCGCAGACACTGCTGGGGGGGGTTCACTGTAAGGGACTGAGGGCAGGTTTTGTCAATGTTACCTCACTGAAGTGGCACATTGGCATGATTAAACAACACCTTCCAGCTCGTCCTGCCTACCATCTCTTTGGGGTTGCTGAGTCGCACCTTGACCCTGATGTTGGGAGTGATCTCATTCAGATCGATGACTACTCACTACTTAGACTTGATCGCAACAAACTAGGGGGCGGGCTAGTCCTGTACATTCATAACACTTTCAAGGCCAATTTACTATGCAGCTCTCCAACAACACAGTAGGGCAGGTCATTTATACCTGAATATTTAATGTGCAGTGTTCAGCAGAGCAGCCTTCCCCCCGTCTTTGTTGCTTTAATATACAGACCACCACACGTACCGTTTTTACAGGGCTCTGACTTAATAGACAAACTAACGATGCATACTCAAGACTTTAGTCACAAAATTATTATGGGAGATCTGAATGCGAACCTACTCGGAACGTCAGCCGATGCAAAATTTGTTAGGCGGTTGGCTGATGATCTTAACCTTCAAATAATTGATCATTGTGCGACTCATCATCTCACGGATTCTCACACGTAGATTGATGTGATCTTGACAGATAATAATGACGTTGTACTGAACAGGGACAATCGGCCGGCGCCTTTTCCCAGTCATCATAACATCATAGAGGTCGAGATTGGGGTCGAAACTGCTGCATCCCCTGTGGTTGAATCTTTCAGCTACAGGGATTTTAAATCGATCCAGCAAGATGACCTCCTGTCTCACCTAGCTGGCTGTGATTGGTCGCGGATCGATGGTCCCGCGGCGGGTGTTGACAGTCAATTAGAGTGTCTCAGTGTCAACCTCATGGCTGTGATAGATAAAATTGCACCGTTAAAAGAATTCATGCCGAAAAAGAAAACAAATCCACCATGGGTTGATGCTGAACTAATTCTTTACAAAAAACGTGACTCCGTACGCAGACGCTATGCGCGGACCAATGACGACAGACTGTGGCGGGAGTATCAGGGCCTTGCAGCTGAAGCTGAATTACGAACGAAGGAAACAAGGGAAAGATTTTTACAAAATAAAATTTCTGAAGCGATTGATAATAAGAAAGATATCTGGAAAGAGCTCAAGGCCTTGGGCCTTCTGCCAAAGACAAGATAGGAGCTTCATGGTTTCTCACCGGAAGAGCTCAATGCCCACTTTGCAGGGGTGTCGATCTCCCAAAATGAGGGTGATGAAGAACTTGACAACGTCCTGACCACTGCCAGTGATGACGGTTTTGTTTTCCGAGAAGTCAGCTTCTCGGACGTGGTTCTGGCTGTTGCCCACTTCTCATCACAAGCCAGAGGGGAAGACGGCATTCCCAAAAGTATAGTGGCTAAGGCTCTTCCGTTTGTGGGAGATCATATTGTTAAGATCTTTAACTCCTCTCTGTCCAGTGGCATTTTTCCGGGAACTTGGAAGGGAGCTCAGTTGGTGCCTTTGAAGAAGAAGCCTGTCCCATCTACGGTGTCAGATTTCCGACCAATTGCCCTACTGAGTTTCCTTTCTAAGGTCCTTGAAAAATAGTACACGACCAAATAACTGACTTTTTACGAGAAAATAATACTTTGGACCCGATGCAGACTGGTCTTCGACAGAATCACAGTACACAGACAGCACTACTGAAACTGACGGAAGACATAAGATCAGGCATTAACAACAACAAAAAACTATTGACTATTTTGTTAATGTTTGATTTTAGCAACGCATTCGACACCATCTCACACACTAAACTGCTGCGTAAGCTGATGCGCATGGGATTCTCCAGGAGTGTTCTCCTGTGGCTTAAGTCATATATTATGGGGAGACGACAGAAAGTCGTCACAATCACAAATGGGGATTCAGGTTGGCTTACCACCAATCTTGGCGTTCCACAGGGCTCAGTCCTGGGACCCCTGCTTTTCAGCCTGTACATAAACGACTTACAAGACACACTCGACTTAGATGGTGTTGAACACATACTTTACGCTGACGACTTGCAAACCTACACACAAGTGATCCTGAAGGGTCTTTGTGATGGTATCAGTCGCATGTCGGCTGTAGCACAAGCAGTGTCGAACCGGGCAACGTCAGCTGGCCTGCGCCTCAATGTCGGCAAGACAAAGGCGATCATTTTTGGATCTGATCACAACATCAAACAGGTTCAGAACCTTGACTTGCAAGGCATTGAGATACAGACCGGCGTACACGTTCCCTTTGTCGGTACAGTCACCAACCTCGGCGTGGTGATGGACGGAAGGTTGACATGGAAGCCGCAACTGAATGCGGTCAGTAGAAAAGTAAATAGAGCTCTGTATAGCTTGAAACTTTTCCGTTCAAGCACCACAGAGATACTGAGGAAGCAGCTGGCATGTGCACTGGTACTACCTCACTTAGACTATTGCTCAGTGGTTCTTCTTGATGTGTCAGGGGAGCTCCAGACACGACTACAACGTCTACAGAATGCATGTGTGAGATACATATGTGGTGTTAGGCGAGATGAGCATATCACCGCCTACAGGAAAAAACTGGACTGGTTAGATCTGAAGGTGAAGAGGGAGTATTTTATGGGGCTGCTGCTTTACAAAGCGGTTGTGATGCGGCAGCCACCGTATCTTACTGCCCTCTTTGAAAAAAACCAGGCCAGGACTTCAAGTAGGGGTGGTATGAAAGAGCTCTCGGTTCCGGGGTCGCGCACCGATAAGGGCCTTTTCTCATTTAGAGTTCAAGGTGCGCACCTCTGGAATTCGCTCCCGAGCAGTGTGAGGTGCCTGCCATCTTTTTGTAAATTTAAAACGGCGTTTACCAGGCACCTTAAGCAATTACATGGTGAATATTTATTTAAGCTATTTATTTATTTGAATTATTTATTTATTTAATTTATTTATTTATTTAAATTTCTTTATTTATTTATTTAATTTAATTATTTATCTGGTTTATTTATTTATTAATTTATTTATTTATTAATTTATTTATTTATTAATTTATTTATTTATTTATTAATTTATTTATTTATTTATTAAATATGTTTAGTGTTAGGTGTGAATGTATTTATTAGCGTGATTGTTAAAGTGTCATGAATGAGTGTGTTTTAAATTTTGACGTGATAGTATACGCAAAAATTTAGCAAAATATGTGTATGTATTCTTTTATTTTTATATGTTATCTCTATTGTATTTATTTTTTTATTCTATGTATTATTTTTTGACGAAGCGTGTTTCTGTGATATCTGACTGTGACTAGTTCATTATATTTAAATTTTATAAACTGGCGAACTGATAAAGCGAATTATTATTTTAATAAGAAATGCAATAAGTGAAAGTTAAGATAACAAATATATTAAATCGACTGATATTTTAATTATAACTACATGTACATGAAATTGTAAGATTTTGTCTTTTGATGAATAAAAAGTATATCTATCTATCTATCTATCTATCATAATAATGATAATCTATGACATAAAACTTTCATTTTATGACGTAAAAATGTCAATCTATAACATAAAGGTTTGGCTCTTTCACCCAAAAGCTTCACTTTATGACATAGAAATCTTACACTAGGACATAAAAGTTTAACTTTTTATAAGTTAAGGTGGCTTTCTGGTGATTTTCCAAAGTTTTTGTTTAGTCATCGATAAAAATCTGAAAAAATTACCGAATATTCGTAATAGATAAAGTATGTTTTCCAGAATTTCTCAGATTTTTTACCATCTTAGTTTCCTAAATATGCACACTTTAGTCATTTTTAAACCAGAATAAGGTAGGCTTTGTAAAGTTGGTTTGCGTGAAGATATTCAACGAACAAATTTAGCAAAAGTTATCATCATTCTAGGCATCAAAATGAAGAAAAGTTAGCATTTATTATACTTTTAAGTCTATTAATTTACTTTTAGAAATATAATCTATTGAAATCATAAATAAATGTCATATTTTCATGATTTTTTAAATGTTAATATCATTATATGTCATTAGTAATTCAATAAATGTACATTAATAAATGCTAACTTTTATTCGAAATATATCAAACAATATTTGAAAAAAATATTCAAAATGATTTACTGAAATTGTTAACGCAAATGGCCTTTAGCATACTGGAAAACTTGAAGCTGAGAAAATCGAGCTTATGTAGAAACAAGACTAAAATTCTTTAAATCATTCATGTATCAAATACATTTGGTACTATCTCAGGTAACTATATCAGGTACTATATTAGGTAAATAATAATTAATTATAAATATACTAAACTTTCAAGTCTTCATTCTATTTGGTAAAAAAGCCTAAAAACAATAATCTTTATTTTTAATGTATTACTTCCACTATAAAAAAAATGTTTTCTTGTGCTGGGACTACTTGTATGTTTTCCATTTACGAGTAAAGAGCACTTTTCTGCAATAAAATTATTTTTCAGGCAAAAAATTAAATTAAATTTTTGTTTCTATTCATTTAATATCTTTACTTTTATGTATAGAAAGACTGGTATGTAAAAATAAATTCTTTTACACAAAAAAATTCTTGAAAATATGTCCAATAGAACCCTACTATGTAATAAAATTCTTTAACTTTGTAACTTCACGGATATCATCATTATGACAGAATACATGTAATAAATTTGAACCCCTAGCTGGACCCGCAATTCCTACAAATAGTGGTTGGAAGGGGTAAATATTGGAAAAGATAGATGGATAGATAAATAGATAGATAGATGGATAGATAAATAGATAGATAGATGGATAGATAAATAGATAGATGGATAGATAAATAGATAGATAGATGGATAGATAAATAGATAGATAGATAGATGGATAGATAAATAGATAGATGGATAGATAGATAAATGGATAGATAAATAGATAGATATATGGATAGATAAATAGATAGACAGATGGATAGATAAATAGATAGATAGATGGATAGATAAATAGATAGACAGATGGATAGATAAATAGATAGATGGATAGATAAATAGATAGATAGATACGATAATAGAATAAATTAACAGTAATAGATAGTACCGACCCAGTAGGTAAGAAGATAAGATCTTAAGCCTCCTGTTAATTATCGTCATCGTGGGTTTGATGCAATAGATGCCTGCGAATTATCGATTTAAATTTGCAAAGTGAAGAGAGGTAGTTCACGCGGAAGCGAATTCCACAGCACCTTGTACCGCAAAGGATTTCAAACCCGTACGGTACGCTCGGATAGGACTGAGAATTCTCCGACATCAGTCCTACTGGAGGTGCTAGCTTGGTTCTTTCAAAAAAGGGCCGCATGGTACAACGGCTGCTCCATGTTGATAGCTTTGTATAATACATCGCCGCAAAGAACGCCCTTCTTCCCTTAACATCGAACCAGTCCATCCTTCTTCTTCCTGTAGGGAGTGATATGTTCATCCCTCCTGGCACTAGATATGTATCTCACACATGAATTTTGCAATCTTTGTAGTTTTGACTGAAGCTCGCCTGACACGACAAGATACACCAAAGAGCAGTAATCTAAATGAGATATAACAAGGCCGCTTTCAAGCTGTTTACGCAAAGCCTCGATGGTGCAGGATCGAAAAGATCTAAGGCCGTATAAGGCTTTGTTTATGTTTTTACTAACCGCATCAACCTGCGGCTTCCACGTCAACTTAGAATCCATAACAACGCCGAGGTTAGTCACAGTGTTGACAAAGGGAACAAAGACGTTATCCTGCACCTCAATGCCAGGTAGGTACAATCCCTGCAACGTGTTTATATTATATTCTGAGCCAAAGATAATGGCTTTTGTTTTTCGAACATTGAGTCCCAGGGCATTCTTCGAAGCCGACACTGCTCTAGCAACAACTGACAAATGCCATATGCCCTCATGAAGATCGGCTCTAGTAACTTTAGTGTAGGTCTGCAAGTCATCCGCGTATAGCAAGTACGCGACGTTATCTGATAGACTCTTACGCATGTTTTCCTCGCACTCGATAGGGGAGACAAATACACCTGTAAAGTGAGTGTTAATCTCATCCGGTGTAAAGCCATGCAAGTCGCCACCAGCTTTTGGTAGGAGCCCAAGGTCTTGAAGTTCCTTTCAAACATTTTTATTGTTCTCAAGCGCCTCGAAAATACGATTTTGAATAAAAGTATCTCGCGCCTCGTTTGTGCGTTGTTCTGCTTCAGACAAGAGACTCAAATCCCTGCCATAAAGTCCCTTGTTCTCTTATATCGACAACGAACAGAGTTTCGTTTACTGTATATGTGCTTAATATCAGCATCAATTCATGGAGGTAACCCTTTCTTCTTATGTTTAAAGTCTTTAAGCGACGTGATTTTGTCATTGTACTTCATTAGGTTGATGCTAAGTTCATCTAGTTGATTGTTTACATCAGTGTCCGAGCAATTGATGGATGTCCGGTCGCAGGAAGAAAGTAGAGATAAAAGATCTTCCCTATACGTGAAGTTGTTAATATTAAGGGCCTTTGTAAATTGTAAATCAATTTTCACATCGATAATGTTATGTTTGTTGTGATACTTCGCCATCAAATTGTTTGCATTTAACACTACATCGTTATCTTCAGTAAAGATTACAACAAGCCATGTTTGAGAATCATCGATATGGTGAGTCGCGCCATGCTGTACTAATTTAAGATTTAACTCGCATGTCTGTTATTTTATCAAATCCGCGTCTGTTGACGTCGACAGCATGTTTGCATTCAGATCTTCCATTACAAGTTTGTGGATAAAATCCTGCGAGTATCTTTCTAGTTTTTCAAATACGTCCGAGCCTTCAAAAGATTTTCTT
Organism: Gastracanthus pulcherrimus; assembly: GCA_949152435.1. Classification (NCBI taxonomy): domain Eukaryota; kingdom Metazoa; phylum Arthropoda; class Insecta; order Hymenoptera; family Pteromalidae; genus Gastracanthus; species Gastracanthus pulcherrimus. The sequence goes on from OX424576.1 coordinate 71,088,787, forward strand.
AGGCGGCCTATATATGACTGGTACAATTATCGGCGGTAGAAAATCCTGCTGGACTTTGCACATAATGTACTCCGGAACGCGTGGCTTGCCCTCCTGAATTGTTAGAGAGGAGCATAATATGCTCGCCTTAAACGCATTGTGGACGTAGAGCGCTTCTCCCTCTCGCCTATTCCTATCCTGTCTGATGACGGAGTAGTCATCAATCTGAACGCAATCATCCGCGAGTTCCGGACTGCGGCGTTACTCAACGATACCGAATAGGTGATAAGAGGGATGACCTGTAAGGAAATGGTGAAACATCTCAATGTGCCTCTTAAGAGAATTAGCATTGTGAACGCCATCTCTCAGTCCCCCGCTTTGCGCCTCTCTTACTGTATCCGTATCTAGTCAATCTGCATTACAATTAGCAGGATCCGCAGGTGTTGAGGCTGTCGCATTATCACTATTAACATTATTGCAGTTGTTATTATTATAATCGGCGCGCTTTTTGTGAACTTCGCTGACGTTGACATTATTCTCATTATATAATCCAGCAATGACAAGCAGGTCAGCTGTCGAAGTTATGACATGAGATGCTTTCCCATCCCGCATCTATACCAGGAAACATCCCTCCCTGTACCAAACATATTTAAATTTCAAACCCATAGCAACTGACTTTAAATTTTTGAAATTCAAGCCTCTTTACTTAACCATTCATTAATGTAAATATACTTTGAAAGATTTGATCAAGTGTTTCCTGGTCAAGAGAGGTGAGGTTAACATATTTTGTGCTAAAACCAGTATGATTTTCCTTACTAAATTGATGTGAAAGAGGCAAACTACCTACGGTGACGCTAGGTGCACATTTTTGGCATTTGACGGGGTAGCAAGATTTTACCTCACTGGACGAAACATGCAAGTAGACAGCACGTCTCAAAAGCTATATCCCTGCGCTTATTTTCATAACCTTCCAAAATACAGGAAACTGTAAGCTCCCCTACTATCCCATCCCTGGCGTCACAGTCCACTGGAGAGCCACGCATGCGTCAGACAGAGACGCAATTACACCTATTCAATACTACTTCAAACCGAGTATCATTATTTCTGATTAAGTCCATGTCAGCAACATCGCCGCCAGCTGACTCCCCCAGTGCCATATTACCCTGGGAATCAGAAGCCACGATGCCGCAAACATGGTTTTCGTTATATGTATTATTTCTTCGAGTGCCCGCACTTTCGATAAGATCTTTATTTATTCTTTATAAATCAGTAGTTGATGCATTCCCATTATATTCGGCAGTATCTCTAAGTTTAATTTTATTTAATTAAGTCTCAATCCGTCAGTTACCATCAGTTACCAGTCAATTTTCTAACCATTCATTATTTTCTTTTAATAAGATCTGGCTGCTCCTAAATTCCTCCAGCAAGGAATAATGAGTGGCCAGTTTATTCTCCATGGCGATGAAATTCTCTCGTAACTATTTCAATTCCCCTACTAGGGCTAGAAATGCCTTTAAAATATCAAGGTTATCCTGAATTCTAGTCGCTAAGGGAATAACTTTATTAACAACTATAGATGCATTCATAGCACACTCCTCCATTAACGCGATATGACGATTGCGTTCTTCAGCTCCGAAACTAGAACGACTGTACCTGCTGTTCTTTACTTTACTGTTATCATTGATCTGCTGAATAATGGTGAGTTCAACGTCCAAAGCAGCATGTTTGGAGATTTCGATTCATCGCTGTTGGATGTGGATATAGTATTCCTTGTCGCCCCTTCGTCAAGTACATGTCCAGCGAATGTTGTGATATCCTTAGACGGGTGGATGACTAAAACTGGCTGCTTGTAACTGTAGTAAGATGGTTAGACTCCTTCGCATCTGCAACCTGTCGCACAGTGGGGCTGCGAGGTAAAAAAATGGTCAAAATTCTCACTTCCTTCCAAAAAAGCATAAAAAAAGTTACGGTTGGCAAAATGTTCATTTTAATATAAGGTTTTAGGATGCTTTTTTGGAAGGAAGTGAGAATTTTATATATATATATATATATGAATATTTTGCGGTGGTGCTAGTTTATAAAGCGTATGTTATGGAGCAACCACCGTACTTTGCGGCTTTCTTTAAAAAAAATTAGTCCAGAATCTCTAATAGGGCCCCTAGGGAACTGTCGGATCCAGGATCGCGGATAGGCGTGGATCTGAAGTCCTTCAGTACTCAGGGAGCAAATCTATGGAACTCATTGCCATTTAGCATTCGATGTCTGTCCTCTCTTAACTCGTTTAATTCGGCGTTGAACAGACATCTACATAAAACTTTATAGTATTAAACTGTGATAATAGTAATAGTAACTCGTGATTATATTTTTGCGTCTGTATTACACTGTCTATTCTTTTTTTCTTTTTCTTTATATACTGGCGTATTTTGTATTGATTTGTAGTATTTACTGGTGTATTTATACTAATTGACGCGATAGAATATGATATATAAAATTTATGATGCAATTTTTGTGACAACTACCAAAGGTATGAGCTTTAAGAAGGTATTTTATAAGACTGTCTTTAAGACTGAATATATTAATCTAAAAATATAAATAAAATGTATTTTATTACTCTGAGCAAATAAAATCTATTCTATTGTATTCTATATCAGGCCTAGAGTGGACGTGTTTACAGCAATCCCATGAAAACGATATTCTTGGGGCCTGCGGCGGCTCAGTCGGTAGAGTGTCGGATTCCCACGCCAGTGACCCGGGTTCGAATCCTAGTCTCTGCCGATTGATACAAGCACCTCTGTAAAAATTACATGTGCTTTGTTTACAAACACACCGCAGACCCCCGTCGTCGATTAGCACCACATGGAAGCACAAACATGGCGACGTTAAATAATAATAAAAAAAAAAAAAAAAAAAACGATATTCTCATGTAAAGCAGTTTAATATATATGTATATACACACATGTATCTGTGTGTTTGTGTGCGTTTCTGTGTACGTGTGCACGTACTATAAAGCAGGTTCTATACAACTATCTTCCAATTTTTGTAATAATTGCTTCTTTATAAAATTCAGAATCAGATACACCTTATATAGATATGTTCACAGTATCATGACTCATACATACATGTACAAGAGTAACAAAGTCATATATAATAGTAGCACATATGTTATATATCGAATTTTCACCGAGTAATTAAATTGTTTTACAACGAAAATATCGTTTTCATGCGATTGCTGTAAACACGTCTACTATGGGCCTGATATATACACATATATATATACTGGGGGGGTACCCCCCTGCTCGCCCCGCTCGCCAACCCCCAAAGCATCATGAAATTTTTTGTTTTTATGAAGGTTTTCTACTTTTCCACACCACTCGGGAGGTAAATAGATTGACGCGTTTTTTTGTTTTATTAATTAAACTTTTTTATACATTCAAATTTATGTTTTATTTAATTCATTTATAAATAAATATATGTAACTCATACTTACATTTATTTATATTTAGTTTTAAGTATTGTATTTTTTAACATATATATTTATTTTAATTTTGTTTTTTATTTTAATGTAATATTGTAAAGCTCTTTTTAATTCGTATGTAATAATCTATATATGTAAATTTAATATTAATGAATATAATTAAAAAAAATAATTCTTTTGATTGTAATAAGAATTTACATTACTTTAATTTTTGTTTTAAATTAACAATATATCTTGTAATATTATATTATGAAAAACTTAAAAATTTCACTCATATAAATCTAAATTAATTTGCATGTATTTTATTTATCTGTTATACTTTTTACATATTTTTTAGATTTTAATAGTAATAATGAAGATGAATCCAAAAATGTATTTTATAAAATTTAAGTCTTATAAATCTAAATATGGTAGCATGAATTTTATTTGTAATAATGTGCATACTTTTTGCATATTATTTAGATTTATAAGAATAATTTATATTATATTAACCCATTAAAAACCAGGCAAAACCTGGCAGAGATATCGAGAAACGAATTGTGCCATCCTTTGCATAACCAAAAAAAAAAAATACCCGTGTTTTTTCTTTTGTCGATTACAATTGTTTATAACAAATTATTTTAACAAATAACCCAAAATGTTGTAATTTTGCAAAACTGAATGCGGATATCGATTCTACGGGCAGAAACACGACAAAAACCTATGTAACGTTTTTTTGTCAGAGTTCAATTTGTTAGTGTAAAATACCTATAAACAATCGTACTCTGGGAAGGGGGCATTGACCATGCCAAATACCATGCAAAATATGGCAGAGATATCGAGAAACGAACTGTGCCATCCTTTGCATAACCAAAAAAAAAATACACGTGTTTTTTCTTTTGTCGATTACAATTGTTTATAACAAATTATTTAAACAAATAACCCCAAATTTCGTGATTTTGCAAAACTGAATGCGGATATCGATTCTACGGGCAAAAACACGACAAAAACCTATGTAACGTTTTTTTGGCAGAGTTCAATTTGTTAGTGTAAAATAAGGATAAACAATCGTGCGCAAAGTAGTAAAAGTTTCAATAAGTTTCCGAGTTATGAACCCAATTATGTCTCATTGCCGTGATCTTCTTTGTGTTTTCTGCAAATAGGTTTGCAACATTTCGTACAGAACCATTCTGTTCTCGTCGAACACGTACCTATCCCGCATTTTTTCATACTTCCTTGTTTCATGATGTGTTCTGAAGAATTTTCAGGCTTCCTCTTTTCCCTGGGAATACGTACTGATGATAGCTTCTGAATGTAATATTCACAAACTTCTTGAACAATATCTTTGGAACCTTTCTTTTCATCCGGATGGAGTTTATTGTAAATCATCGTAGCGTTCGCTAAAGATGCTTGAATAAGTCGCATAAAAAGACACCATGTCCATTTTTTACCTCTTATCGAAGGCATCAGAGCATTAAATTACAGTGTTGATCGTGGAGATCGACACCACCCATGTGTGGATTGTACATGAAAAAAGAATGGAATTTTTCGACGATTCCTGCCATCGTTGCATTGCCACTTTCGGTTCATCCCCATATTTAGTTGAGAGAATCGATACGGGTTTGGAATCCATTACCGTAATGAAATTCAACCCTGAATTTGCTTCATGCTTAGAAATAGTGGTTCCTCTTTCAGCTTTTTTTGGCATTTCGACCTTCTCTTTCGCGCGATTCTGCCGGGCAGTGCCTGTTGATGATAAACCATTCTTCTTCAAATGTATCATTAGGTCTGGATTAGAGAAAAAGTTGTCAAAGTACACGTGGTACTTACTCAAATCTTCTTTTTTGGTTCCTTCTAACAAAGTAGAAAGTAATTGTATTACTACTCTTGAACCCAATCCAACAGAAGCTAAAACTTTTTGTGTGATATTCCCTGATTTACCTGTGTAAATATCGAGGTCATAGATGTATCCATCAGAAGAACAAAGTGCCCACATCTTTATTCCAAACCTGATAGGCTTATTCCTGATACACTGCTTGATACCAAATCTACCGAAATATTGCACCATTACTTCATCTATCGATAGGTTGTAGTCGAAGAAACCGAATTGCATGCAATTCTCACGGAATAAGTCATACATCGTTCTTACTTTCCAAACTTTGTCAGTTGGATTTTCATCTTGATGTTTGTAAAATCGAATATTCTTCTTGATGGTAACAAATTCAGTTCTCGTCAAAAGTTCGGTAATGATTGGACACTCTAGGATTCGTTTTGTTGACCAATAATCATAAAGACGTTTTCTAGAATTGTAAATAGTAATCATTATGATTACAATAAATCTTTCTAGATCATTTTTAGACAAATCGAAATGATTCTCAGCAGTAGCTTCCACAACATGATTCTTCATCGATTCCGAGAAGAATAACTCGAATAATTCCAAGGAATTTTTAAAAAACAATGGAGAAATAGCTGACAGATTGGAGTTGTCCTCGATATCAGGAGATATATTATCCAGAGTATCATCTTCCCAATCGTAAATATGATTCGGCTCCAACAATTTTTGAGTACTTGTGTAAGTACTTTTCACATGTTCGTAAGAACCTGTAGGAAGATCATGAGATGTTATATCTTCTTCTAGATCAACATCCGAATCTCTATCTAAACTTTCATGATCAGCAGGAACAAATGCTATATCAACATATTGATCTTCGTCAATGTCAGAATCCTCAACTAAATCAGGTAGATCCCTAACTCTCCGTCTCGACATTATCAATTGCGTTATCGACACAGAATAATGTGATCTATTTTTATGAAAAGTTCTATTCCAAAAGTCTAGTTTCGAAAGATAATTTTTTTTTCAATTGATGTACCACCCTTAGCCTGCCACTCAAACGTGATCTCTAACACGGAAGGTTTTGAAAAAAAATAAGCTCATCCAATTGTAGCATGCAACACTACGGTATTCCGCAGGTCAACATCTAAGACGGATGAGAAGGATGATTTACATGTGAAAAGTTCGTTCCTGTTTTAGACTAACAAATTGAACTCTGACAAAAAAACGTTACATAGGTTTTTGTCGTGTTTTTGCCCGTAGAATCGATATCCGCATTCAGTTTTGTTTAAATAATTTGTTATAAACAATTGTAATCGACAAAAGAAAAAACACGGGTATTTTTTTTTTGATTATGCAAAGGATGGCACAGTTCGTTTCTCGATATCTCTGCCATATTTTGCATGGTATTTGGCATGGTCAATGCCCCCTTCCCAGAGTACGATTGTTTATAGGTATTTTACACTAACAAATTGAACTCTGACAAAAAAACGTTACTTAGGTTTTTGTCGTGTTTTTGCCCGTAGAATCGATATCCGCATTCAGTTTTGCAAAATTACAACATTTTGGGTTATTTGTTAAAATAATTTGTTATAAACAATTGTAATCGACAAAAGAAAAAACACGGGTATTTTATGCACTGAACGCGCGCGAAAACAAATCGAGTTAGACATTTTTTTTCTATATTCATTCGTATTTGAAAGAGTTCCCGGTTGAGATAGAGATTTAAATTTTTTTCTTCCATGTATTTTACCATAACAAACATATCTGTAAAGTTATAACTTGGAAGAGTTTTATTAGGCCAAATTAGAATTATTTTTCCAATATTCACTTCTTTTCAACCCCTGTTTGAAGGGGTATCGGGTCGAGTTAGGGGCTTATATTTTTTCAGAACTATATTCTGTTATATCGATGATGTCTATGAAGTTATGAGTTCGGAGTTTTCATAGGTCGAGTTAGATTTGTTTTCAATATTCACCACTTTCAACCACTGTTTGAATGGGTTCTGTGTCGAGTTGGAGGTTTAATTTTTTGTGGTAAGTGTATTCTGTCATAAAGATGATATCTATGAAGTTATATATTCGAAAAGTTTTATAAAGTTAGATTTTTTTCTAATATCAACCCCTTCCAATCCCTGTTCAAAGGGGTTCTGGGTCGAGTTAGGGGTTTAAATTCTTCTTATAAGTGTATTTGTGAGGTGGAATTTTTTATGCAATATTTACTCTTTTCGACCCCTTTTTAAGGGGACAGGTCTTTAAACCAAAAAAATATGTTTTTATGAGTCTAGAAAACGATTTATATTTAAAAGCAATCATTCTGAAAAATTTTATCTTATCAATGCACAATAATATCCTCAATTTTACCGTCGTAAAATTTCAAAATCTTCATACTACACGCACAGTAAATCATTATTTTCAATACCATATTTATTAAAGGAACTTTGTTCCTCACACGATTCTAGGTGACACGATAAACGAATTTTTTTTTATCGACGGTTATTCGGCTCTTTTTGACGTGTATTACAAAATGAGCGGAGCACTTTTTCGTTAAACTTATTTAAAAAATATTAAAAAGATTTTCTCAAATAATCGATTGGATCTCCATAAAGAAAAATAATAAAAATAATTTTAACGAAAAAGTGCTTTGCTTATTTTGTAATAAGGGTCAAAAGGAGTCGAATAACAGTCGACAATAATTTTTTCGTTATGTCACCTATAATCCTGTGAGGAACAAATTTCCTTTAATAAATATGGTATCGAAAACAGTGATTTATTGTGACGTGTAGGATCAAGATTATGAGGTTTTACAACGGTAAAATTAAAGATATTATTAAGTGTTGATAGCATAGAAATTTTCAGAATAAATGCTTTTAAACATAAAAAATATTCTTGATTCACACAGAAAAAATCTTCTTTAGTTTTAACCCAGGCTGACCCCCTTAAAGGGGTTTCGGGTCAAGTAACGGGTTAAAATTTATTGTACTGATATATTTGGTCACAGTAAACAGATACGTAAAGTTATGAATTCCAAGAGTTTTAATGGGTCGAGTTAGGCTTTAAATATTTACCCCTTCCAACCCCTGATAGAAGGGATTCCCGTTCGAGTTATAATATTTTATAAGAATTCAACAAAAACGTGCAATATATAATTTGTTTGCCTCTACGCTCGCTTTACCCCCACATACTATGAAACAACGATATCTAACCTCAGTCTCTTGTTCAGCGTACTCGAAAACCCCCAGAAATAAAATGTTATGATAATTCAGCAAAAACCTGCAATATTCAATTTTTGCGCTCCACGCTTGCTTCACCCCTACATACGCTAAAACTGTGATATCTGACCTCAGCATCTTGTTCAGCGTTCTCGAAAACCCCCAGAAATAAAATTTTATGAGAATTATATGCATATATATATATATATATATATATATATATATATATATATATATATATATATATATATGCATATAATTCTCATAAATCGCTCTTTGGTTTTGTTTCGCTGATCGGATGGTTTACTGAAAACGTGGTCAATGTTTTGGTCAAGTCTAAATACTGCAAAGCTTGTGAATTCTGGATGAAGCAAACTGACACAGAAGAATATAAAGAATGGGCTGAAAGTCATGAAAGTGAATGTCAAGCTAATTACGAGGGCTCAGCGGGGACGATGGAAGTGGATGCAGTCATTGAAATGTTCCAACGATCAGAATCTTTACACGGTATGGTATATCCAAACTACACGCACAAAGCACCGCTATCTCAAAAAGTTTATGAAGCGATTTCTCCTGTTTATGAAGAGTTGAGCAGTGACGATCTTCTTACACGTTGCATTGGCGGATTCAGTCAAAATACGAATGAAAGCTTTAACACATCCGTGTGGTCTATGGCACCTAAATCGTCCTCCAGTGGCAAACATGTACTTGATACAGCAGTATACATTGCTGTAGATATGTACAATGACGGACTGCCAAGTATCATATATCTGATGCAAAGTTTGGGGATAAAAATAGGGCCAAACTGCTACAACTTCTGCGTGGAAGCTGATGAGCGTCGCATAAAATTTTCCGAGCGATCGCTCACCGATGCTGCAAAAAAGGCTCGGTTGGACTTAAAATCAGTCAGGAAGGAGAAAGAATAAGAGAATATTAATTTAGATGGCCAAATGTACGGTGCAGACATCGCAGATTAAAGCTTAAACGAAATTTTTTAAGAGTTAAGTATAAGGAATCTTCAATTGTAGTAAAAAATATCAATAATAAAGAAAAATTATACGCAGCATCCGGTCAGGTAAAGTAGCCCATTATGAAACGATCTTTGGACACTTTTTATTCAAGTTCTAATATGAATTTCAATATACCTTTAAATGTATATTATCATATATCAGTCTATTCGATGTTTCCTCTATAATTATTATATAAACTGAGTTTGGGCTCAGCAGGAGCCCCAGACGCATGGTTTCCCTTGAAGTCCCTCCTTGTCATGCCGGTTACCGCCTTGATGTTACCGCCTCCCAAAAAGAAAAGATTCCGGGGGCAGCACTGGCCCTTATCTCCTCGGCTTTCAGAAAGTAGGCTCCCAGAAATCGGCGCCTACTTTCAGACAGCGCTGGGCAACTGCACAGGAGGTGTTCTGATAACTCTTCATCCAGGCAGCAGTATCGACAATCAGGCTGTTTTCTAAGCCCATCCTGTGCCTGTGCAACCTCAGATTACCGTGGCCCGTGAGTATTTCTACGATGATCCTGGCTTTGCTTTTACTGAGACCAAGAATGACTCTTGTCCAGTCTTTTGCTGTTGTGGGAGCGATGAATGCCTTCGCTTGCCTGCAACGTTCCTCTTTATCCCATACCTGTTGATGCTCCGCAGTTACCCACCCAGTAATTGTATCTTTTACTAGGCTGCTATTGATGCCTATAGCTGGTTCTGGGCCTATGAAGCTTTCTTTAGCTCCGGTTTTAGCAAGGTCATCTGCTATCATGTTTCCCTTGATACCGCTGTGCCCTGGGATCCATAATAGCGTGACCTTTGAGGTTCCTACCAGATCATTGAGGGCTTCATAGCATTCCCACACTAATCTGGATTTAGTTGTATAACTGTTGAGTGCCTGTATGGCGCTCTTGCTGTCTGAGCAGATATACACCCGTCCCTCTGAGACGGCTTCTGCAGCCATCCCAGCACAGCGTATTATAGCTACCAACTCGGCTTGGAAGACAGTGGCGTACTGGCCGAGGGGCACGATAGTGCCCTTACCGTTCCGCCTACAGTATATGCCCGCTCCAGTACCTGCTATACTCTTGGATCCGTCTGTGTAGTACAGATTTCTCCCGCTTGGTAGGCTACTTTTACCTGTCACCCAGTCTTTCTTGGATGATAGACTGATTCTGTACTTCTTATCGAAGAGGAAGCGCGTGTTCGTGGTGTCCAGGGTCATCCTCAGGACGTCCCTTCCATCCAGTCCCTTGGGATATCTTATGGATTTCCCAATACTCTCCTCTCCGAGTACTCTTCTGACTCTGTGCAGGGCCTTTGCAGCCTCTGCCTCCAAGGTCAGTCTGAAAGGCTCAATATTCAGGATCACCCCCAGAGCTTCAGTAGGAGTTGTCCTAGTCGCTCCGGAGATGGCCCTGAGAATCAAGCTTCTTGTTCTTTCTAGTATGATGTTTGCTGTTGATAGGGCAGTTCTGTTCCACCAGACTATGAGCGCATAGGTAAGTCTTGGCTTAAGGACCGCCTCATACATCCATTTCATTGTTTCCGGACTCAAACCCCAGTTTCTTCCTACGGCCCTTCTCAGTTGCCACAGGCATGCTGTGAGTTTTCCGGTAGCATACTGTAGGTGCTCTTTCCATGATAGTTTACTATCCAGAATTACACCTAGGTATTTTACCTTGTTCTTTAGTGTCAGTTTCTGTCCACTCAGTACAAGATTGCATTGTCTATTCCACTTGTATCTCCTGGTGAAGACTACTACTTCCGTCTTTGCTGGATTGACGGATAGTCCCATATGTGAGCACCAGGCGTCTACAAGCTTTAAAGCTTTATGCATAATGCCCATAAGGGAGTCCAGGAATGGTCCACGGATGATAACTTTGATGTCATCAGCGTAGCCGATTACTTTGCACCCCATATCGCTGAGCTGTTTCAACAACTCGTTTACCACCAAACACCAGATAAGGGGAGATAGGACGCCTCCTTGTGGGCACCCCTTCCCCATCCTTCCTTGTAGCGTTGTATCGCCCTTGGTGGTTTCGAGAAGTCTACTACTCAGCATGTGATCGATCCAGTCGATTAAGCAAGGGGGAACCTTGTGCCTTTTCAAGGCTTCTCTGATTACCTCCCTTGATGTGTGGTTGAAGGCCCCTTCTATGTCCATCAGAGCACTAATGGCATATCCTTTGGCTTCCACCTGTGTTTTGATAAACGAGATCGCGCTAAAAAGTGCGGTCTCTGTTGACCTCCCAGCCCTGTAAGCGTGTTGGTCTTTATGGAGCTGTTTTTTTTCCAGGACAGTGTCCCGTATGTATCTATCTATCAGCCTTTCTACAGTCTTGAGTATGAATGAAGTAAGGCTGATAGGGCGGAAGTCTTTTGGGGAGGTGTATCCGCATTTACCCGGTTTCGGTATGAACACCACTCTTGTGCCCCGCCACTTGGTCGGGACAAACCCAAGTGTAATGCTCGCCCGTATTAATCGTGTCAGTGGGCCGATGATAACGTCCTCCGCTCTTTGTAGCAGGGCCAGATATATACCATCGGGTCCCGGTGACTTATAAGGACTAAAAGACCCTACTGCCCACCTGACCCTGGTCGGCGTGACGATTTTATTGGCCAGCCGGCGTCGTTCACCTAAATCGGTGAACGACTTCCGTCAGTCAACCCCGAACTCCGCGGAGTCAGGGTTTACTTCGTCATCCTTGATTCTACTGAATCCCGGGAAGTGCGCCTGGATCAGGAGGGAGAGAGTCTCCTCATCAGTTGAGGCATGTCTGCCGTTAGGGAGTTTCAGCGTTCCCAGAATGGCTTCCGGATTCTTGGATAGAATCCTGTCCAGTCTTGCCGCCTCTTTGCCTCCATTGATGTTCTCGCAGAAGGTGGCCCAGCTTCTTTTGCGTGCCTCCCTTACCGCGGATTTGTATTCATCCCTTACCTTTTTATAAGTATTCCACAGCGTAATGCTGTGTGCTTTCCTGGCCGCCTTAAAGAGTCTTTTCGTTTTCTCCTTGAGTGCTTCCAGTTTTTTACTCCACCAGGTAACTTCACCTATGTTTTTGGTCCTTTTGAGGTCGCAGTTCCTCTGGAAGGCCAAAGTAATACCGTTTGTGAAGATTCGAGCTGCCTCTTCTAGAGTTTCCCTGTCCCGTATGTCGACTGGTACTTTCTTTAAAATGGCCTCCAATTCAATATTATAATCATTCCAGAGCGTGAGCCTAGGGTCGCGAAACCATCTAGGTTGCTCTCGCCCTGGCTTACCCACTTCATAGATTATCTGAAGGTGGTCAGATAACGATGGCTCGTCCCTGACTCTCCAGTTTCTAACCAAGTGCGTGATGTTGTTTGAGCAGAGGGTTATATCAATCACCTCGGCTCTGTTTGCATTGCGAAAAGTAGGAGTGTTACCGACATTCAGAATGTCTAGGTTTGTGCCAACCAAGTAATTCAGAAGTGTGGTTCCCCTCTCATTAATGTCTGTGCTCCCCCATATCGTATGATGGGAGTTAGCATCGCACCCTAAAATCAGTGGAATGTCCTGTTCTGTGCACAAATCCACTAAACTGCAGACTTCTCTGGGTGGGTTGTCATTGTTATCATACGGGAAGTAGGCTGATGCGAGTATTATCCTGCCTACTCACTCTAACGTAGTAGAAATCACCGTCAGATCCCCTGTGCTGAGGTCGAGTAGTGGTATCACGTTGGTTCCTTTGACCAGTATGCAGGTCCTGGGCCTCTTCAACTCTGAATCCCTGCAACAAAAAAAGTTCCCTAACCCTTTAATAGCACCGTTCACAACCCAAGGTTCTTTGATTAGCGCGATGCCTGTGTGCACTCCAGTCATACTCCTAAGCATTATAGCTGAGGCGTCTTTACTGTGGTGCAAGTTAATCTGAATGATGGGAAGGTTTGATGGTGCCATTTTACGACATCACCGGCTGCTTCTCCTCATTGTTACCTACAGGCTCCTGCGATCTTCGGCGCGACACCTTAAAGGTGGCACGTCCGAGGTCGTACCAGGGCCTGTCATCCAAGGCGGCCAGCGCCTCCGCCTGTGATTCTGGAACCGACAGGACCAGGAGTTGTTTATCCCCTTCTCGCCTGGCTCCTTCCTCCACAGTCGGGGCACTGATTACGCGCCATGTGCTCGTTTTAAGGGTCGAATTGAACCCGTCCAGGATCTTCAGGATCGTCTCTGGCTTCTCAATTGGCATTGGACACCATGCGACGGCTTTTACCTGGCCCTGGAGGAGCTCAATCCCTCCCACTTTTAGTTTGCGGCTCTCCCAGGGTAAGTCCAAAGTGGGTAAGTTTTCAATTAACCACTTCTTCGCCTCTGGGTTGCTAGCCACTATGATGAAAGCCCCTACTTTGCAGAATGAGCTGTCAAATTTAGGCCAATCCTGGGGTGGCGATTCCAAATACCCTTTCCTGACCGCCCCCCGGAACTGTGTGAACATCTCCGGGGTGAGCGGACTTTCTGGATATTTTTCGTCCACCACCACGATTGTCAACGGATTGGCCCTCTGAGCATCCGTCAAGAACCCTCCCCCGTCCAACCAACTTCTCCTGGGAGGAGCCGGGTGGGCGGCCGAGGGCTCCCGATCAGTCGCCCCCTTAGGTTTTTTCTTTTGGCGGGAAGCCGATGGCGGTGTATCCGTGGACTCCGGCCGCCTCTTCGGTGTCCCCCCAACATTACCCGTAGTTGCAGGGCCACCAGAATTGGCGGCCTCATGGGCCAACTTTTCTCTTCTGAGCCTCTTCCTGGCGGCCCCACATAGTCTTTTGTGGGACCGTCCAGAACTGCCCTCTTTAGGATTGATTTGTACCAGGGGGCTCTGGGTCACCAACTCTCCGGCTGTTACAGCCTGAGATGCGGCCTCTGCTCCTCCCTGGTCTATGACTGGCGACGGATTCGAGGAATAATGGGGCAATGTGGCTTCAAGACCCTCATCGACCTCCATATTGCCGTCTTCCGTTTCCCCAGCCACATTTTCTATCATTTTTATATTTTTTTGTTTTTTTTTTCAATGTTATAATACATTTTTGTTCCCACGAGTGGTGAGGAATGACGGTCCACCCCCGCAGAGTCTCTTACGGGGGTAAGGTTGCTTACTCGGGGAGGTCGCCCGGTGTCCCCGAGGCTCCGTTTGCGACACCATCCTAACCCCGGTGCCAAGAGAGCCAATACGGGCACGGAAGCTCACACCACCTGGCTTAGGGTGGTGATAGTAAACCCAAAAACGGGCCTCACCAAGCCCGAAATTGGAGAGTTGTTCCTTCGTTCCTCAGGGTCAAGCTGAGCTTCTCTACTCCGTCAAACAGGCACCAGGGTGGTTTCCTGGATCCTCTTCAGCGGACCAGAGAGCCCCGTCCTGCAGAGAGATCCCAGGTGAGGTTCGACCTCGCCTAGGGCAAGGTCTTGCTGGCTCGGGCCATCCGAGAACGGCTTTACGACTCTCGTCGATCCTCGCCCGCGCCACCCCGCCCGTCGAGGTACTCAATTCTCAACCCGCCGCACTCGAGACCCGTTTATAGAGTCCAGTGAATTAGGAAGAGGACCGTCCCCCCGTCCTTTCATTCCCCACAGGTCCGAGCTTTAGCTCCCTTGGCCCACGATTTAAGCCTCTCTACTGTCCCCGAAGGGCACCCGACAAGGTCCCACAACCCCTAAGAGAGGATGTTTCCTCTAGATTTAATATCTTTTTTTAGATTTTAAACTAATGCAATATTTGTATATTTAATAAACAATACACTGAGCGATGTTCGGCTCGCATTATGAAATAGTATTTTTTCACTGGAACCTATGTATCATAATGCATACCCTTATTATGAAACATGATTAAATTAATATTTTAATACTATTTATACGCAATTTTTTGCTAAAATTATCAATATAAGTAAAAGGTGGAATAATACAATGATAAATATCTAAAAAATTTAATTTTAAAAACTCTAAATGATAGAAAAAAAGATAATATAAAGAAGGTTATATTACATGTGGGATACGCTTATGTATATGCAAATTATTAGGGCGACGTTTCATAGGTTAGGTTCGATAAATCCTATTAACAAAATCAGTTCTTATTTAAAATTCTTATCGACAGAAACACAAATACGTAAAAATACAACAATTAATAATAGTTACTTTTAATTTTTATATGGAAATTCAGCTTTAAAGCACGCGTTTCTTGTGTTTCATAAATAGGTGCCTAATAAAAATAAGGAACCCATTGTGAAACACGTATTTATTTATTATTATATTAGAACTAAAAGGATTTATAGCGATTTTAGTCGATTACTTGGTCGCTTATCTATCATATGAACTATTTCTTATATCATAAAACAGTGTAAAGGCAATACAATTACTGAAATAGTCATTTGCATCGCTCAGACGTTTCAAATCACTATCAATTATCTTGATTTCATTGTAAAGTTAAGTGTTTAATAATAATACATATATTTTTTTAATATGTTTATTACTGTAAAATTTGTATAAAATCTAAGATTTTACGAGTGTTTCATATATGGAGCCATTTTTAGCGGTGTGTCATCATAGGCTGCTGTACCTTACATCTAAACCGCACCCGAGATGATCATCTCGCACAAGTGCACGTACACCCTTAATAAACAATGTTCGATACCAGTAAATAATATCGATAATAAAGAAAAATTATACGCAGCATCCGGGATATCTGGACCACTGTAAAATTATCGATAGTAGTAAAAGATATCGATAATAGTGAAAAATTATACGCAGCATCCGGCACATCTGGACCACGTCCGAGATGATATTCTCGCACACGTGCACGGACACCCAGTATAAGAAATTATTGACAGTGGTAACAAATATCGATAATAGTGAATAATCATGTATAACATCCGGGACATTTGGACCCTACCGGCGATGACCATCTCGCACTCGTTCACGTACACCCACTGTAAAATTATCGATAGTAGTAAAAAGTATCGATAATACTGAAAAATCATACCCAGCCTCCGGAACATCTGGACAACGCCCGAGATGATCATCTTGCATACGTTCACGTACACTAGGGTGGTTAAAAGTTCTTAAAAGTTTTAAAATATCAAAAGTAAGCCTCTAAAAAGTAGGTATTTTTCAAAAAAATAAGTTTCCCGCAAGCTGGGTGCTTAAAGATAACATTTAAAGATGGCTACGTCGAATGTAAGGTTGTTTAAAGTACACTTATCAAATTTTTCCATAGAATCCCAAGTAATATAACTAAAACTTAATCATTCATGCTAAAAAAAGTTTTGGCTTTTGATTATACTACTAGAATTGAATATAAGTTGTGTCCTAACAGGCAAAAAGAAATTTTCTTTGACTTAACAGTCGTATAAGTCAAATTTTGTACTTAAAGCAGGCTATTTTTGAACATTTTTAATAACCTCAATTTTTGATGATTGTTCAAAAACCAAAATTGTTTTCAATCTTTGTTCCAAATAGTATCAACATAAAAATTGGCACACCATAGGATATCAAAATATGGAAGTTATAGCAGTCTCTGTAATGCATCGCATTACTAACATTTTACTTGGGATCTCTTATAATTTGATGTAATGTGCTTCAGGCAGGGTTGCAAATAATCGATTAGATTGTTAATTTAACTAGACTTTAATTAAGAATTAACAGTTATTTGTGAATTAAATTTTGTTTTATTTGACAATTCAAATTTAGATCTCAATTAAAGTTTTAGTTAATTGACAATTAAAATTTAGTTTTCAATTAAAGTTGTAGTTAATTGACAATTAAAATTTAGTTGTCAATTAAATTTTTTTTAATTGACAACTAAAATTTAATTCTCAATTAAAGAAATAATTAATTTACAATTAGAATGTAATTATCAATTGAATTCTTTCCAATCTTATATATAGATTTCATTAAAATGAAATCGATTTTTCCGGTTCTCCCTTTCTTCAGTTCTCCGGTCTCTTCTCCACGATCTAATTTTTTTTGTATAAAAAAGTAGATATAGACTGATATTTTTGAAAATTTCATTTTACCACCACGTGCACTTCTCTGTAGACGACGTCACGTCGACCTAGGGGTCACTCGGGCCATCTGGACATCTTCTACAGGAAGTGACTAATAGTTTAGAAAATTTGATTTTACTATCACATGCACTTCTCTGTAAACGACGTCACGTCGACCTGGGGGTCATCCCGGCCACCAGGACATCTTCTACAGGAAGTGACTAATATTTTTGTTTCCCGCATCTCTCACACTCTCCTTGTAAGTATAAGGATATACTATACTTTAAAAGCAGATGTAAAATTATTAGTTAATATCAACAAGATTAAAATTCAGTTTCTCAAATCAGTAATTTCTATTTTTGCATAAAAACAAAAATCTGATTCAATTATTTTACCCGATGAACACATAAATTTTGATTTATTTTTGCGTTATTTTATAATTCGTTAATATAATACGCACACATAATATATCCTGATCATAAAAACATAACCTCTTAAACGCGAGTAAAATCTGTACGATGTCTAAACGATGACGGCTGATTGGGACCTGACCAGGGCAAACGTTACAGTCATCATCGGAACCAGGTCCGAATCGTAATCAGGGCCTTCTGAGGCTATTCGGGATCCCGATCGGGTCCCGATTTTCTCTCTAGTTAAATTTCCACTAGGAATGCGCCGTCATGATCCTTGTTTACTATGCTTCGAATCGCCCTTATAAGTTACACTAGACTTTGTTTTTGGTTATACGCTTCTCTTATCAATATTCATTAAATAATTAAATACCTTGTAACTGTTGTAGTTCTAATTAACTTTCACGTATTCATATAATGAAAAGATCTTGTATCATCAAATTAAAAGTAACGTAGTCTAGTATGTTGCAAAAGATTTTAAGTATAATTAGTAATTAGTATAAAGTTTTTTATGTACATTTTTGTACCGCAAACACGAGTTAGAAATAGTATAATTTAGCGCTCGCCCGCCGCGCTGGGAGAGTTGAGGTGAAACGCCCCATATGTAACTTTTGTTTATAAAGAAGAGTTTTTTGTAAAGAATCATCAAGGAATAGTTATCATAAAATGTATGGTTAGATTAATATTTTTGAAAATTTGATTTTACTACTGCGTGCACTTATCCGTAGATGACATTTTTATCGACCAGCGGATTACCCTGGCCAACTGTACGTACTCTGCAGAAAGTGTGATGTTTGTATGTTTGAATGTATGTTTGTATGCAAGTTTGTATGTATGTTTGCATGTATGATTGTATGTTTGTATGCATGTATGTCTGTATATTTGTTTCTATGTTTGTATGATTTAATTACTATAAATTCTACTATACTTACTACAATTATTATAAAGTTTATCAAAAATAAAACAATTCTGTCTTAAAATATTTAGAAACACTTTATGAAAATCGCAAAATTAATAAACGATATTTAAAATAAACCGAGAAATTGTTACCGATCGAGGTATTGTTGCTAGTAAATAATAAATTAAGAAATGGTAAACAATAATTGAATAAACATATATTTATTTACTTACATTATTTATTTATCTACTTAACCCTGGTAACAAAAGCATCGCAATTTCGCCGCAATTCTGATGCAATCGTGCGTGCAATCACAAAAATTACAGCAGCCGACGTGCGGTCTTGCAGCAGAAATGCAGCCGACAAGTGCGACTAAGGGGGATGAAATAATGCACTCGCGAGTGCAGCAGAATTGCACCCGAATTGCGTACGATTATTGCGGCAGACGAGTGCGGCAGGATTGCAGCAGACGTGCAGCCGTCAAGTCCGACTAAGGGGGATGAAATAATGCACTCGAGAGACCAGCAGAATTGCACCCGAATTGCGTACGACGATTGCGGCAGACAAGTGCGTCAGGATTGCAGCAGACGTGTAGCCGACAAGTGCGACTAAGAGGAGTGAAATAATGCACTTGCGAGTGCAGCAGCATTACACCCTAATTGTGTACGACGATTGCAGCAGACGAGTGCGGCAGGATTGCAGCAGACGTGCAGCCGACAAGTACTACTAAGGAGGATGAAATGATGCACTCGCAAGTGCAGCAGAATTACACCCGAATTCTGTACGACGATTGTGACAGACGAGTGCGGCAGGAGTGCAGCAGACGTGCAGTCCACAGACCCGGTGGAAGCAAAGCATATATGGCATAAGGCGAGCGCATCAGTTTTGGGCTCACTCGACTACTTTGGCGCGGTAAATACTATAAGAGACCGCGCACAAGCCGTCTGGGAGAGCTCTTTGGAGCTCTTTTTTTTGTTACCATTCTCGGTGATCTGAGGTTTTTCGCTACAAGGTGTGTGATCGTTTTTGAAGTATATCTTAATGCACTCGCAAATGCATTACATCATCCCCCTTAATCACACTTGTCAGCTGCATGTCTTCTGCAATCCTGCAGCACTCGTCTGTCGCAATCGTCGTACGTAATTCGGGTGCAATTCTGCTGCACTCGCGAGGCATTATTTCATCTCCGTAAGTCGTACTTGTCGGCTGCACTTCTGCTGCAATCCTGCCGCACTCGTCTGCCGCAATCGTCGTGCAGCAGAAACCTAGTCAGAGTGTGAAGCAGACCGTGCACTTTCGGCGCAATCGCGAGTGCGTCAGACTGTGTTACCAGGGAACATACTTACAAATATTTTTTCGATGAGTCAGCTTTGTATAAAAGCTTTCTTTCAAACTCTGAATCACTCAATTTATTTAATTTTGGAAGATCTAATAAAGTGGCATATGAAAATAACCGTTCCACAGGTGCTGACGATGGTAATACTGTATTGTATTTTATAAATAATTTTTTACATCAGGGAATCTTTCTAGATCTTGTATGAAGTTTTCTCCATTAATGGGTTCTCCCAAAAATTTTCGTAGAGTACTTATCTCCTAATTTTGTAACATAATTTTAGGACTGAGAGAATCAGAACTAGGTTCCCCAAAATCAAACCTACACTCCATTTCTTGATGTAGTGGAGTCTGTACAGTTTTTTAAACTGGCTCCGAAATTTGATATATCAGCTTTTCCACCTTTTGTTGAACTGCGGCATCGAAACAATGTACCCACCTAAGCTTAAACTCTGGATGAGTGAACGCTGCAATCGCTGCTGCCTCCCCACGACCAATTACGTTAAAAAAATCGCTGAATCGATTTTCTAGAGCTTTTAATAAATCTTCAAGCAGTGGTCAATATATACTATTATTGTATTCCGCGCTATCTAATAAGAGGTGCCACTTTCTTCTCAAATTCATTAGACTTGGGAATACCAACCTGTAGTGACACTCAGATTCACCTTTCAAGTTATCTAAAGCACAAGCTAACTACTTCATAATATCTAAATACTCTCTTATATAATCAAAATCATCTGTGGTTAATATAGTTGAGGATTTAACAATCACGTGTGTTTGAAAATCCGTTAACTTCTCTTTTAAAGAATACATTTGCTCTAGTGAATCATACGTGGAGTTCCATCTTGTCACTACAGGTTTCTTTAAACTTTTTCCAAGAAAATTTGTAAGAATTTCTCTCTTATTTAGAGATCGAAGACAGCTGTTGACACTTCTTTATTATTGTGCTATGTACATCTTTTAATTTACTGATTTTGCCTATACTTTTATTAGTATCAGTAGACGTAATCAAATTGAAAATATGACTTGCGCAACGAAAATGACGTGGCAGTTTTTCATTATTTATGAAAATATCTTCTTCTATAGTGTGGCGGAAGGAAGGTGGTCCTCTCTGCAGGGAGAGGAGGAAAGCAAGGCAGTCTGTGGGTTATACTCTTTATTCAGTGGGGGAGCTACGTCTCCTACGGTGGTCCCCGGTAGTCTGCCCGCTCTGCCGTCGACGCGACTAGTCGGCGGCGAGCGGTCGCGCGTGCAGAGGTGCATACGCTGCACCTTCTGCACGCGCGAACTCTCGGCCGCGGTGTTCCCTGCTGATGGTGCGTCTAGTGCGCCTCCGGCAGCAGCCATCGGAGATGCTACCGGAGAGCCCCACGCTCGTCCGTCAGACGTCCGGTGCCTCGTGGGCAGTCGTCCGCGACGGTCAGAAAAAAACAGGGAACACTGGTGCCGTGCCAGAGGGTGCCGTGCGTATGTGTGTGCCGGCGATGGAGTGCCCGAGAGTGCGCTCCGTGCTGGTGGGTTTGCGCGCGTGTGGTCAGATTTTCCAAAATTTTCCATTTTCCTTAAAAAAAAAACACAAAACGTGTTATATCTCGAAAAGTCTATTTTTAATATATTTTTTAATACTTTTAATCGAATGCTGAGGTTTTTTTACATAAAAAAGTTCTTTTGCCGAGAGTGCCCGATTATATTTCAGTGAGTAATAGAACGCCGAAAAGTTGAAGTACCGCGCGCAGCGGCAAGGCGCGTGACTTCGCGCTCGACGGTGGCAGCTAGATTCGGTCCTCTTTTTCATATTTTGCTACCTTATAATTTTTTTTAAACCTGTTAGTTAAATTTAGTTATTTTTTTGTTTTTATTAATCGTTTTTTTGTTACTTAGGCTTTCGAAGAGGCTTTCAAAGTCTTTAGCTTCGTGGCTTTCTTTGTCTTTGTTGCGGGTTTGGATACATTATTTTCTTTTTTCTTAGTGTCTTTCTTTGGAAAGATTTGATATTTAGAACTTAAAGACGTTTTCTGTAGTTTGAATGTGTTTTGACTCAATGGAATAAAAGCATGATACTGTAAAGTCCCTGGTATAGATTTAGCATTATCTAATCTTGGTTTGAGTTCTAAAACAGTTTTTTCATAATCATCTTTATTGCTATAAAATACTTTGGTTTCTTTGCAATAATTTTTAGCCCATTCGTAAAGACTTTTTGCTGTTAAAATTCTATTTTTGGATGAAAGTTGTAGACTAGCACGTTTTGCACCTCTTTTTAAGTTCGCACCGATACCATCACATGCACCTTTGCAGTGCGCGGTAGCATAAAAGTGTCATTCCGCTGAGATTTCGAAATCTTTTTCATGAAACAGAAGATTTTGCATATTATTCTTATTTTTAAAATGTTGACTTGCTCCATCCGTTAAATAATAAATTTTTTTAACTACGAAATTAGATTTCAGATAAAGTATGACAATTTTTTGATATTCATAAACCGCAACAGTATCATGGTTTAGATTATCAGAAATTACAGCAATGCTTACATGTTTAAGATCACTATTTTCTTTGTAATAAATTACAACTGTAAAAATAGTTGCCTGGTTATTATTCCAATGGAAAGATTGCGTAGATTCTGTACTACAAATGCATAGTTTTCCGTAAAATCAAAACAGACAATAAACTCCCCTTCTTGAAGATTTTCTTTCAACTTTTTCACATACTGTGACTGTTTCTTAGCAAAAAAATCGTGAGTCTTCAATTTCATTAATTTGTCGCCCAGCGTGTTGAGAAAGTTATAAACGTTCTCACTTTTTGAAGCTATCGTACACCGATCTGTTTGAAACCACGATTCAAATTGAATTTCAAAAACATTATTTTTATCAAAACATTCAAGCAAATGTTCTCGTAATGCAGACGTATTAGGACAATTTAGACAGTCACCCAAGAATCACTCATCACGTGCATTTTAACAAACGATTGCCTGAATACAGTCATGATAATTTGTAAGATATAGTTTACTATTTTTCGTTAAGCACTCCAGTTCAGCAGCTTCTAGCATGAGCTTAACGTTTTCATGATGTACACATACACATACATTGTGTGTACCACTGCTTCCAGCTAAAACACAGTGTACTGGTCTCAATTGTATGAATTTTATTAACCCAATTTTAACGTGTTCGTATTCTTTTTGAAATAAATAATAGATTTCGTTCAAATTGCCAAGAAGTAATCTTTTCTGAACGTGTTATCGTTTGCCGTTGTCCTGCTTTACGGATATGCAATCTTTCAAGCCTGGCATAATTCGACTTATGTCATCCTTTCCATAAAAACTTTTAACTAAATTTGTAGTTTCCACCGAAAGTACTTTGCCGCGTTTTTTTTCAGGAACTGAGAAAACTCCTTTTTCAGCTACTAACTCTTTTTCTTCTCGAGCTTCCCATTCAGTACAACCAAACTCTCTGATTAAATCATAACGAGACCAAAAATCGGGAGCAAGAGTGAGTAGCTGAATTCTATCTTGCTTCGATATAGTATTAGAAAATTTTCTTTTAATTTGTTCGAGAACCGTTACGCCAGCTTTATGATATTCATCACAACAATTTATGTTAGCTTTTTTTGTATCCGAAATAGGTAAATCTGCTTTACGTTTGTAAATTTGCCTACGACATGTACCACATATTTTCGCTTCTTCGGGTACAAACGGAAATATACTTCTAAAAGTTGAAGGAAAGTCAAACAGATCTTTAGACGTAGGGTGATTCTCTCGAGAGAAAGGATTTATGCATTTCATTTTCCAGGTTGAACCCATTATAGTTGCTACAATAAACCGAAGAAATACGTAACCAATAGATTTATGATTTAATCATACAAAAATCTAAATTTAAAGAAAAACATCGTCGTATATACGAATTTCTTGTGACAATTCATTTATAGATTAAAGTTTTTTATGTTTAAGCCACCTACCGACTGAAAAAGGAACTAGTTTTACAAGTAAGCATGATGTGGCGGTGACGGCGGACGCGCCGCGCCAAGTCGCGCGCGGTACTTCTACTTTTCGGCGTTCTATTACTCACTGAAATATAATCGGGCACTCTGTGCGAAATAACTTTTCTTATGTAAAAAAACCTCAGCTTTCGATTAAAAGTATTAAAAAATATATTAAAAATAGACTTTTCGAGATATAACACGTTTTGTGTTTTTTTTTAAGGAAAATGGAAAATTTTGGAAAATCTGACCACACCATTGGAAAGCTGAGGAAAAAATACATCGAAATAGTATATTGGATTTTTTTTATATATTTTTTTTCATACCGCAAACGCGAGTTGAAAACAACAGTATTAAGCGCTCGCGCACCGCGCTAGGAGAGTTGACGTGATTCGCCCCATATATGTCCCATGGATGCCATAATTATTCTTTTCCTTATGATTGTGAGTGTGTGTCCCCATTGGATTCTAACCCAAGGTGTTCCTTCCTGTGTGCGTGTGATAGAATTTCTGTAGGTATCGTGTTATTCTTTTTTTTTTTTTTTTTTAATAGCAGCCGCTGCTACTTTACAAATTGTTGACAGAGCTCTAGGTTTTTACAGTATGTTACATTATTTTTATGGTTTTTATGAAGGTTTCTTCTCTCTGGTCTGGTCCTGAAAATGGGAGATTATAACAAAATATTTTTTCTTAAGTATGAATAGCAGTAAGATACTGATTTTACTTTATTCGTTTTTACATTATTCGCTTTTACATTCCGATATAATAAGTCATTTTCATTATAAGAGTTACACTGTATATAATTTTTTTTTACTCCTACGCGATGTACCCGCACTACAGCCCCCTTTGTTTGATCTACGCGACTTCAACCTAATGTCGGGTGGATGCGTGCAGAGCCGAGTTTTCTTATCGCGGCTTGGCTTTCGCGCTGGCTCCGCGGTTCTCGGGAAGACACGTACGCGCATTCCTGAATCATACGATCGTCTCGGCGCGGGTGAGCGTCGGTCATTTCTGTGTGTCGATAGCTTTCTCTTTTTTTTGCCCTATACCCATAACTCCAACTATTTTACTTGTAATAAAAGATCGGGCGCGTTGCGCCTTTACGTTCATTTATATGCGATGTATGTTATTTGCCGCTCTTCCCGGTCCTTTTCAGCTGCTCGTTCCTGCTTCCTGGCAACCGGTCTCCCTTTTCTCCCGGCACGGATGTGACATCCGTAGGGCTTGGCGAATACTTTTATTTACACGTTAATAAATAATAGCTTGCTTGGGCCTGGGCTGCGCTTGCTCAACTGCGAGGCTAGCCTGCGTTGGTCGCCGTGAGGATTGCTGGCCGCGAACGCGGGCTGGGCCGTCCGCTAGGGTTGGGTTGCGGGGGTTGCTACGCCGCTGTTTCGCCTGTCCGATGGCGGTGCCATTCGCGGGCCATATCTAATGCTGTCACTGCCTTCTGCTGTTTGATCAATTCGCGCATCGGCTGGTTAGCGCGGCGGCGCATTATGCACCAAATTGCCAGAATTACGACCGCGAGGCAGATAATCATTGACCAGGAAGAGAGTCCGAAAATCGATGTGTATCTGCTTAGCTCTTTTATTTCGAAATCGGTCGCTTTTCTGTTCGCGATTTCCCGAGCCCTTTGTGCGATGTCCCGCAGGCCCGCGCCGGACTCTAGCGCATCAAGCTTTATGCCGTGCAGGTTCTTTACGCGACTTGCTGTTTCTGCTGTTATCGCGGCGTCTACTTCGGCTGCTTCGTTTTTGGATTGATTTAATTGCAGGAGGATCTCCGTGACGTTTACCTGAATTGTCTCGAAGGATGACGAGTTCAGGTGCACGTCCAGTGAGCGCGTGGCTGTGATCTGCGCGCTTGCTGTGTGCGCTGCGCATCCTGGGCGGAGTTCCAGGACTCCAACGCCCTTTATCTCGGTCGTTAGTTGCTCCGCGTGTAGACATTGGATAAATATATTTTCCGGTTTCCCTGTAGAGAAAATCCACGTATTGGCTTTGTGAAGGCGGAGCCAGAATGTGTCGCTCATCTGCCGTAACCTAATATCGCAGCTCCCGGGCCTTTCGATAGCGTGTCCCGATGCGATTTTTATCTCGCATGCCGCGGTGTCTTGTATTCGCCGCACCGGCTCTGGGTTCACGGCTATCAGTAGGTTTCCCAGTTTGCGTAAATTAGGAATTTTCTCGCCGGAAATCGGCATGTATGTGCGGTTAGATTCGCTTATCGCGAAATAATGGTACTCTGGCCATATGTAGGTCACGACGTTCGATACATTGAGAACCTGTTGAACTGCTGGTAGGGGCGTGGCCTTAAAAAGGTTGAATCTCCGTATGTCTAGCAGGGGTATTGCGAGGTAGTAGATGAGAAATCCCTCCGAATATAAGATAGATAGCCGGGAGATTTTTATAATCGGGATTACCGAGAATTCTCCTTCTGGGAAGGGGAAGTCGGCGTTCGCGACGGCGCTTTTGGCCAGGTGCGCTGCCCGGCTTATCGCTTCCGGGGGCAACATTTTCGGGTGTATTAGGCCCTTAGCTGCGAACAGGATGGCGTCGGTAAGGATCTCGGTATCCAGGGCGAATGGCGCTGCGCTATCTCGTACTCGCTCAAATGCGGCCCGCGTTAGTATCGCCCTACTTACTGCGTTCGTTTGGTTTACTAACACTGCTGACGCGGCTTCTAGCTTGGCCATTTTGACGTCTAGGCTAGATAATTTATGCTCTACGATCTCGGTTTGATTCGCGAGTAGTGCCGCTGTTATGCGCGTGTCGTTAGCGATTGCGCGAATTGCCTCCTGGATCTCTACCTCGTCGGCCTCGGTCAGCGTTCCGTAGAGTAACTTGTGTATTGAGCCGATAAATGGCACCAGGGCGCGCCGCTCGCGACGCGGCTCGTGGTCCACTCTGTGCACGAAGATGAGGTCCAGGACCCGATTTGCCTGGCGCACCGTTTCTTTTACCCGTACTTCTAACCCTTCTCCCTCGCATACCGGACCGCACGCGTGCGTAATGAGGGCGCACTGCCTGCGCAGCTGTTCGCTAGCCGCAAAGTATGCACGTAGATCTATTTTCTGTATGACTTTCCAGTCCGTGCTAGACGTTGCGAGGGGGGCGAATTTTTCGGAGATGAGCCCAAGATTGTCCTGTAGCTGGCGGATGAAGCGATCCGGGCGGTGCGTGGGGGTAATATATAATAAGAAGGGAGTATTTTGCGGCGGTAATGCTTTATAAAGCAGTTGTCATGGGACAGCCTCCGTACCTTGCGGCCCTTTTTGAACAAAATCAGTCTAGAACCTCAGGTAGGGATCCCAAGGAAATAAAAATTCCAGGGTCGCGTACTGATGTTGGCCTGTACTCCTTCAGAGCCCAAGGTGCTCGCCTCTGGAATTCGCTCCCCCGCGCTATTAGGCATCTTCCGTCTCTAAATAAATTTAAAACGGCAATACGTCGGCATATTATTGAAACCTGCGACGAACGAAATGTGTTCTGTGATAAAAATTAACTGTGTTATACTGCTAAGTAATTAATTAATTAAGGTATATTGTGACGTGATAGTTAAGACTACTGACATAAACTGTGCATTTATAATAAGCCTATGTGATGAAATCTAACGATGAATCTGTGATATGGATACAAATTTAATTTAATGTATCGCAACTATGTATATTTGATGTATATTTTTGACTTGTGCAAAATAAATCTTAATCTACGAGGGTAGTTCAATAAGTCTTTAGAATGACCAACAGATGGCGCGCGAATCGCTCCAAATCATCTGTTTTCAGTCAGCACCACTCCCGACTAGATATATGGTGCAGTCACAGTCCACATCTTCTGAGTTTACGTGTTTTTATAACCAATTGAAAAAAAAAATTGCTTGTTAAGAAAAATGGAAAAAAACGAGTTCAGAGCGGTAATTAAACATTTTCATTTAAAGGGTTTAACTCCATATGAGATAAAAAATGAATTGGACTCAGTTCATGGCACATCTGCCCCTGCCTTAGCAACGGTTTATAACTGGGTAAATGAATTGAGGCGTGGTCGTACATCAATAAGTGACGAACCACGTTCAGGAAGGCCCGTAGAAGCAACTACTCCCGAAATCATCAATAAAATCCACGATATGGTGTTGAAGGATAGAAGATTAACAGTGCGCGAGTTAGCTGAGGCCACAAGGATATCTATAGGTGCAGTTGTTTCAATTCTAAATGAAAAATTAGGCATGAAAAAGCTATCGGCAAGATGGGTGCCGCGTTTGCTCTCAGCTGAGAATAAACGCAATAGAGTGGTCGCCTCTGAGGCTCTTTTGGCGCGCATAAGTCGGAATCCTCAGGAATTTTTTCGTCGATTTGTGACTGTGAATGAAACATGGATACACCACTACACTCCTGAGACAAAGGAACAATCCAAACAGTGGATTTCCACAGGCGAACCAGCTCCAAAGAAGGCAAAGACCGTAAAGTCAGCTGGTAAGGTTATGGCTACAGTTTTTTGGGATGCACGTGGAATTATACTTATTGACTACTTGGAAAAGGGTAAAACAATTACTGGTGAGTATTATGCATCATTATTAGAGCAGCTGAAAGAAGAAATTAAAAAAAAACGACCACATTTGGCGAGAAAAAAAATTCTCTTTCATCACGACAACGCCCGAGTTCACACATGCTTCGTTTCAATGGCTAAAATTGAAGAACTAAAATTCGAATTGGTCGAACACCCACCGTATTCACCAGATTTAGCCCCCAGTGACTTTTTCTTATTTCCAAACTTGAAAAAATGGCTCGGTGGACAGAGATTTACGGACAACGAAGACGTCATTGCCTCTGTAAGTGCTTATTTTGAGGAACTTCCGAAAACGCACTTTTCTGAAGGATTAAAAAAACTTAAAAAGCGATTGACCAAGTGTATAGAGCTCCAAGGAGATTATGTTGAAAAATAAAAAAATATTTACCCAAAAAAAATTGTTTTTATACTTTATTCTAAAGACTTATTGAACTACCCTCGTATCTATCTATCTATCTATATTACTGCTCCCTTCTCCGCCCTCCAAGGCTAGGCTGAAAGCACCGTTATGGTTAGCTATATATCAGGCAATCGGACAAAACAAATGTTCTTTTATTTACAGCTGGCTTACTGGGAGTGGTTCGCGAATTACCACCAAGGTGAGGACTTTTTTTTTTAGTTGCGTGGCACCGTCCGGTACCGCGCAAAAAAAACGTCCTATGCCACCGGGTCTTCCCACGCGGCTCCGGTTTCTCTTGCAAGCTCGCTGGGTCGCTCTAGCTTATTCGCGTGAACCACCTTGGTCATTTCGTCGTTTTGAATTGTGACGTTGTTTGTTTTGCGGTTCACGCTGATAATCTCGAAGGGCCCGAGGTATTCTTTCGCGAATTTCCCCTTTTTCGGCTCTTTTAGGAGGAAAACCATTTCCCCTTTGCGAAAATGCTTTAAATTGAGCTTTCGGTCGTAATAGTGTTTCCTCTTATATTTAGACTGTACCAAGTTCATTGCGGCGGTCGTTTGCAGCGCCGTGAGGTTAGAGGTCATGTCTTCTATGTACTAGTTATATAATAGTTTGTCGCCGTTCTGCGGAAAACTCGACGGGGTTCTTGGCTTCATGCCGAACAGTAGCTCGTACGGGCAGTAACGGGTGCTCTCGTGCTCGGTGCAGTTGTACGCGTGCTGACAAATCGCAGTCCATTCGTCCCATTTTTCGACATCTTTTACGTATTTCCGCAGGTACTCCGTGAGGGTATGATGCATCCTGTCGATCGACCTGTTCGCCTGCGGATGATACGCAGTTGTGCAGAATTTTGTGATACCGAAAATATCTGCAAGGTGCTGTAGCACACGATTTTGGAAATGCGTTCCTTGGTCGGTCATAATCGCTGCCGGAGTGCCGAACACACATATCACTCTTTCTATGAGCACTCGAGCCACTTCGTCTGCGCTTGCGTGCTCCGTCGGCGTCAGAATAATATACTTCGTTAGCATATCCTGCACCGACAAAATATACCTATTTCCGCTATTGGTTCTTTCTAACGGCCCATAGAAATCCAATGCGATCTGTGCGAACGGCGTCGCTGGCGTATTACTTATTACCAGAGGGAGCCGTGTTTTTACCCGTACCAGCTTGTTACTCTGGCAGGTCGCGCAGCGTGCAACAAATTGTTTGACGTCCGGGCGCATATTGCGCCAGTAGAAATCGTTCGCTATTTTGTTGTATGTTTTAGACATACCGCGGTGTCCACCTATTGCCGATTCGTGATACTCTTTTATGAGTTTGAAGCACTCGGTGACCGATGGTACTGGTAAATTATTTTTATATAGATTGCGACTATAGGCTTCCCTGTAAACGTGATGTCGAATAACTCGATGAAGTGCGTCCATTCGGCTATCGTTAACATTGCGAGGTCTTTTATTACAGCAAAGCTGGAGATCTCTTCTTTCACAATAACATTTTTCAATGTGCACAGACATTTGCGTAAATCTGCGCGTAACGGGCGTTCGTTAAACGTCGACTTTATGTAAACCCCAATTAGTTTTGAGCCCTTGCATTCGTAAATGTTTATTTTCCCTTGTTTAAATTCTTTCTTGGTTAACTCTATGGGATCTAGGTAACCTCGTTCAATTAGCGCTCCCTGTATCTCAGTCGAAATGAATCCGTCGGCCGAGATCAGATACACCAGGTTTTCCCTGAAGCGGAAAGGGTGCTCATCGTACGAGCGCAGGTGTATGAACGGAGCGGGCTCTTGCCCGTCGGGTACGGTCCATGGCGGTTTTTCCCGCGGTGGCCTCGCTCTCGCTGTTACGTAGCGCCTCATCTTATCGTCGCCGAGCGCTGACGTCACGACGGCAGCAGGCTGCTGGCTGTCGACTGACCTCGCGTCGTTATCGGCTATGACGACACTGTCAGCTGCTTGAGCCGTAGCTACGCGATGCGGCGTGCTGCTGCTATCGTTCTCGTTGGCGTGACTTTCACGGCTAGGGCTCGCATATGCATTAACGCTCGGTACGTCGGGTGTCGGCGTATGCGCATCTAGCGGTTCGGGGTCCGAAAATTTGCCTATCGGTCACGTCGTTGCTCGGGGGCGTGGGTGCCGGCGTTGCTTTCGCATCTGTCTGCTTTTTGCCTCCGAGCACCGGTGATTTAGGGCGCTTGGGGTCTTCGTCCTCGGGCGCGAAATGATCAGCTAGGCCTATTCCCGGTTCACAGGTGGAATTCACGCGCAAGAACGGTGTTAAGTGCTGGCCGGAAAGGTTCAGGTGTAGAAATTCGTCCTGACTTCCCGCTAATATGTGGCAGAAAATACGATTTCCCCTTGACACCACGTAGTGAATGCAGATGTTTACTTTGAATTTGCGAGCGAACACAAATGCGCAATCGACTTTACCGTATTCAGAGTCCGAACGTAGGATCTCCCTAGTTTCCTCCGGCTCGCCGCAAGCTTCGATTGACGGCGAGGCTAACAGCTGACGCCTCAGCTCGGTGGCCGATATGCCGATCTTTGTTAGCTTCAGCAGGAAGAAAAATAGGCAGTTTCCAGGCGGAAAGTTGGGGATATCGTCTGAACGGCGCAATTTTACATGCGGTTCTGCGCAATACTTTTTACGTATGTACGCGTGCGTGCAGACGTTACCCGAGCTTGCCGAGGAGTTTTCGGGCGATGGCTCGGGTTTTCGCTCGTAGTTGCGAGGAATACCGCTGAAGTCCTCACACGGTCCTGTGGTTTCGGTTTCCGCGGCCGGATGCTCTCCGATTGCCGCATGAGGCACCGTTTCTTGCTCATCAGCGGATTTAAGCGTCGTCGGGTTACTATCTAGATCATCCGACGCGTTTTCCTCGGCAAGGGTGTTCAGTTCTCGCGGGCGCAGCGCTTTTTCACTCGCTGTGTGCGCTTTCGAGTTTCCTACGCTTGAGCTTTGTACTGCGCCTTTAGCAGCTGCGTTGGGGTCTCCGCTTTCTGCTGAGGCGGCCGTTTGATTCTCCCACATGCTTATCTGCATGCCCTTTTTGCCCTGAAATTCTTTTTTACGAATTTCGACCGTTAATTTTTTCTTATACTTTCGCGTGGGCCAGTCGTTTGTTCCCTGCGGCTGCGCCACGCTAACTGCGGAGCTTTCGCTGCTTGCCGTAGCGCTGCCGCGTTTTTGCCTTGTTTAAAAAATTACTGAGACGGTGCGTGTCGGGCTGCCCTCGTCTGCTGGCGCAGCCTCGCCGGCTCGCCGGGGAAAGCTGAAGGTTCGCACGGGTTCCAATTCTTGCTCACCCGTCATTACTGGCAGAAGCTGGTCGCTCTCTTCGCCGCTGGGCGAGCTGCTGGGCTCGTAAATCTTGCGGGGGGCCTGGCTTTGGCTCTGCCGCGTGTCGTACACTTTGTGGAGTGTCGGCGCTTTTGGTTCTGCGCTTGATTTTACCGTGCGCATTGACTCGTCCGAGTCTGAGGTTTTTCCCTCAGCCGCGGTGACCTTGCTTTGCGCTGCTTGTGAGGCCGCGCAGAACTCTAATGATTCTTTTAAAATTTCCTGACTACGCTCGCGCTCACTGTTGCTTAGTAGGTATTTGCCCTTCTCGATTCTTTTAAGCGTTGTGCTTGTCAACAGACACTCGAACCATACCGCGTCGCGGTGGTCGAGGACGTATATGCCTCTGCGCTTTGCTGATTCCGTAAGCCATTGAATTGCGATCTTCTTATCGCCGTGGCGAATATCTTGTAGGGCGCGGCTTAAATAAAACCCGCCGGTCTCATTTCTGATAGCCAGGACATCCCCTTCCGGATAAAGTGCTTTATTGCTGCGCTTTTTCCTATGTCTGCTACTAGCTTCTGAGCTCTCAGAGCTGGGCGCGTCCTGTCTGCGCTTTTTGCCATGCGCTCTCGTCGCGCGCGCGCGCGCGCGGAAGATTCTTCCTGGCGGGACCCCTGCCTCCTCATCCGGAGTTTCTTTTACCTGCCTGTCAGCTAGCTCGTATAGCTCGACGCGTGGCAGCTCCGGGTTCGCCTCGCCTTCGGTGAGTACCGGGTTTCGCGACAGAGCGTCGGCGTTCGGGGTTTTAATTCCTGCACGGTAGACTACGTCGAAGTCGTACCCGATGGGCTCTGCCTTCAGCCTATTGAACCTTAGGTCGGGTTTCTTTGTCGTGTGAAAATGTTTCAGCGGTTCGTGATCGGTTACTATTGTGAATTTTCTCTCGAACAAATAGTGACTAAATTGTTCTTTCGCGAATACGACCGCGAGAAGCTCCTTATCGTACGTTGGATATTTGAGCTCGCTTCCCTTAAGGCACCGCGACGCGTATGCACAGGGTTCGTCGAAGGGTATTTTACCCTGCCCCAAAATGGTTCCCAACGCGAAATCGCTAGAATCCGTTGATACAATAAACGGTTGTGATAAATCCGGCGCTTTCAGCGCTGGTTCGGTAGAGAGGAGTTTTCTTAGCGTGTCAAACGCAGTCTGCTCCTCTTTGCCCCAGATGAATTTTACGTCCTTCTGCTGGAGCCTGAACAGTGGGCGCGCGATTTTCGCGAAGTTCTTTATGAAACGGCGGTAATAACTAAACAGGCCGGTGGCTTGCCTGAGTTTTTTCGCGTCCGTCGGCACGGGGTATTCGGCCATTGCGCGCACCTTCTGTGGGTCAGTCTTTATGAGCCCGCCACCGACTATGTGGCCCAACACGTGCGCCTCGTGCTCAAAAATTGGCACTTTTTCGGCTTCACGGTCATGTTTGCTTCCAATAATCTTTTCAATACGCGTCGTAGGCGTGCTCGGTGTTCGCCGATCGTTTGGCTAAAAACCATCAGGTCGTCGAGGTATATTTCGACCTCTTCGCCTGTAGGCCTGCCATAGCCAGGGCCATGGCCCTGACAAACGTTATCGTTGCCTCCTTTAGGCCCACAGCCATTCTCTCGAACTGGAGTAGCTGGTGGCCATGGTTGCCTTCGGGGGCGTAAAACGCTGTTAAATGCGCCGAATCCGGGTGCATCTCAATTTGGTGGTAGCCTTGTTTGAGATCCATTACCGCTATAAAAATTGCCGCCGCTAGGTGCTCCAGTATATCGCTCGTGAACGGGAGAGAGTGACAGCTGCCTTCCGTCTCCTCGTTCAGTGGCCGAAAATCCGTCACTGGGCGAAACCTTCTGTTTCCCTGTGCGTCCGGCTTCTTCGGCACTATCCAGAGCGCAGATGAATAGTTCGAATTCGAGGGCACGACTATTCGTTGCTCGCGCAGCTTTGCTAGGTCGCGTAGCATGTGCTCCTTCAAGGCTGGCGGAAATCGAAATCGTTGATTGCGAATCTTTTTATCAGATTTGAGCACTATATTGTGCTGTAATAAGTGAGTCGCTGGCAGCGGTTCGCCTTCTAGGCCGAACACGCCCGAGTACTCCTCAACGATCTCGCGAATGTATCCGATTTCTTCCTCGTTGCATCCTTCGAGATC
Organism: Gastracanthus pulcherrimus; assembly: GCA_949152435.1. Classification (NCBI taxonomy): domain Eukaryota; kingdom Metazoa; phylum Arthropoda; class Insecta; order Hymenoptera; family Pteromalidae; genus Gastracanthus; species Gastracanthus pulcherrimus. The sequence continues at coordinate 71,123,298 of OX424576.1, forward strand.
TGCTAACTCCATTATTTTGTTTACTCGCGCTTGCCTAGCACTGTCGTCCGCGAGCAGTTTGTCGTTCAGTATGCTCACTTCTTTATATTTTTGCTGCTTATCGGTGTCGAACAGGCGGCGAAGTGTAGCAACGAAGTTGGCGTTCGTTTGAACATGGCCGTCTTCATCGGCTAAATACAGTGGGTTTTCCACGGCTGTTTCGCACTCGTGGAGTTCCACTGTCGGGGTGGCAATCGTTACCTCCGAATCGCTGATGTTTATGCACTCGGCGTAAACACGGCCATCGGTGTTTTGGCTACGAAATTGCCGAATAGTAGATTGGGGTGCAGATTCATTAAGGGTACCCATCCGACTTTTGCGCCGTCGTTTCTCACACGTGCGGCAATCACCATTTTGACCCTTGGAGGAATAGTGATCTGCTCGTCTGCCTCGAAGGGTATCGTTATGGACCCTAGTCTGAGGCTTTTACTGGCTGCGTCGACACATCCTTCGTGGGCTTCTATTATGTCCCACCCGATGATTCCCGCATTTTATACTGGGAAATCATCCGGAACGGCATGTATGTCGCACTGCAGCCCTTGAAGCTGTACAATTGCTTGTCCGAGCGTATATGATGTGCCGGGGGTTACCCCGTGCACTTTTATTTTCGAAATATCTGCTCCTGAATCTGCGTAAAATTTGCCCTTTCTGTCTTTAATTTGCGGGCACGTTATGTCTACTATTGGCGGTTGCCTACCCGCGGTAAGGAATCTTATCTCTGCTGACTTTATTCTTTGCTCAACTTCTTGCTGCTGTTTGGTAACTAGACGCTCGACGCTTGAGGATTGCGGCGAACGTCTTAGTAGTTTAAATTCTGAGCGCTTTCGTTTAATTTTCCGTGATTTTCGTCGCGATCTTTGTTATCGCGCAATTCGTCGCGGTTATCATTTTTGCGGCTATTACGTTTGAACATGTGGTTTTTACCACTAGATTTATTGTTTTTATTCCCTGTATTGCCGCAATTGTCGTTACGATCGTTGTCCGACGCGTTCTTGTCATTATTGTTATAATTATTACCCCCAAATCCGCTGTTTTGCGCAAATGGGTTAGTGATACATTTTTTCTCCGCGTGGCTGAATAGAGCGCGGCAGGTTCGCACATCATGGCTGCGCCTGCCGCAGTAGCAACAAGGGCCTAGCACTTTGCCTGCGGCCGTGTCTTGCGCTGGCGGCTCCGTTTCCTGCACGTCTTCTGACACCGTTCTGCGCACCTGAGCTGCGACTGGCTTAGCGTGAAAATCGACGCTGCCGCGTCCGTACCTGCCGCTCTGCTTGCTTTCAAATTCTATTGCCGCGGACACTGCGGAGCTCAGATCTTTTGGGCGCCTGCTGCGCACTTGGTGGTCGAACGGCGCTCTAAGCCCGAATAAAAATTGCTCGAACGCGTCTGATTTGGCGTGGCGCTTCCTCGCTTTCCTATCCGGGAGCGATAAATTCGGCGCGGACTCAACGATTATCATTAAGCGGTTGTACAGCTTCTCCACTCGCAATCCATATCCTCCCACGGTTTCGTTCCGGCCCTGGCTGATTGCTCGGAGATGCGCGTGTATTTGGTCCGCGATTCCGATGTTCGCGAAGTGCAAGGTGATATCGTGCAGCAGTTTTTCCACTGACTTATACCCGGCTGTGCACGAGCGATAGCCCTCGGTGGCCTTACCCCGCAGCCTATTGGCAATGTGGAGCAGCATATATTTTTCGTGACTCGGGCCGTACGATTTCATTACGTCGCGCACCGCGTTGCAGAACAGGTTAAGGTTGTCGGGTCGCCGTGGAAAAACGGGATAAAGCTGGCAGCTTGATGAAACGGCATTTTCACGCCCTCGTGCCTGGGAAGGCTCGTGTCGTCGGCGGCGTACCGAGGAGGCTTTGCCCTGCTCTTTTGCGGGCGGTCGTGTTCGCGTGCATCGCACTCCGGCTCGTCGTCCGACGGGCGACGTCTGTCTCTTCCTCCGCGGGAGCGGCGCGGTGGCTGACGCTGCGGCGCGCCGCGTCTGCTGCTACTGGAGCGGCTACGCCTGCGATGGCGAGTTTTCCTGTCGCCGCTTTGCTCGCTTACACTGGTGCTCGATTCGCTCTCTGAGCTGTAGCCGAACCCATCGTCGAGCTCGCTCTCCGAATCGGAGCTGCTGTCGGACCATGCCTGCTTCCGGGCCGATAGTTCATGGCGGGTAGAACTGCGGGTCGCTGCTTCACTACGCCTTTCGTTTTTGCCAGCGGGATTTCTTTTTCGTCGCGGTCTTGGCGTTCTTTTCGCCTCGCGCCATTCGACTACACTCCGAGTAGGGCTTCCTTAAATGCGGGGTTGCGAACACGGTTCCCCGCGTTTGCTCCCTCGCTCGGTATTCGTATGCAACGGCTACGGTCTTCGCGCATTTCGTCGGTCGGTTGGATGCCGGTCTGGGTATCCTACACGAAATTTTTAATCCCGAACAAGTTCCTGATGTTTTCGCGACATCTCTCGTCGATCTCACGCCGGTCGGTGCTGGGGAGTGGTAGTCCGATCGGGCCCTACGCGCTCTCCCCACCCGTGTTTAGCTGCAGGTTATTCATTCTATCTCCCAGCCCGCGCACGTCACGCTCGTGAGGTGTTTCCCTGCCGTTCGCAGGCTGAACCTCATTCAGTCCTGTCACGAAGTGAGCTGGGCTTAAGGAGCGTTCGAGGTTCGCCGGCGCCGCCGGTTGCCCGCCTGACGCGCCCGTTCTGGGCTGCTCAACGTCCGACTCGCTGTCGATCAGTGCCGGTTTGCTGCCGGTTCGCCATACTGCTCTTGCGGAGCGCGGTGTCATTTTGCTGGTGATCCTAAATATTTCTCGCGCGTGTTTCCCTTGCTTCCGAATGTGCTCTGCGCTTCGCGACGGGCGCTTTATTACGCTTTTGGCCGCTTCGAAAAATCCGGGTGGTGCCATTATTAACGCGGCGCGAACTCAAAAGGACTCTGCCTTGATTCTGCAGCGCGCGACTGATTTATTTAAACGTCACTCCCGGTAAAGCAAGGCTGCGCATAAGAATTACAACCAAAACTTACAGAACGATGAAAGCGGTCAGTACGGCGCGCATGGTGATGAAGGCTCGGTGACGGTTGCGGCGTGAAGAGACGTGCGGTCTGTCGGCTACTGGTCGGTGCTGGCGGCTGTGCCGCTGGCGAAGGCTGGCCTGCTGCACGAAGTTCGGCGGCGACTGGTCCGCGTTGGCGACTGCTGCAGGCTGCACGTTGACCCAGATGGACTTTGTTGGCCGAGGTCGGCTTTGTGGGCCAGGTGGGCTTGTTGACTCTTCGCAAAGCACGCTGGCGTTTTCGGGTTGGTGAGGCCGTCGCCTTCCCTCTTAATAAGTTTTGAGGTGAGACTTCAGCGAGATTGACGGCCTCTCTTTATTGAGCTCCGACTTGTAGTGACTTGGAGCCTCGACGACCAGAGACGGAGTTCTACGTTTTTGCGACGAAGTCGCACGTTCCCAAATAATGCGAAAAAATGAGAGTTTTGCGCTGTGACGCAAAAATCCAAAATGTATTATTTTTTTTGCCTTTCGATGACTCCTCTGCGTTATGGCAGAGACCCGCGAGGGATGCCAGATGTGACGGAAGGAAGGTGGTCCTCTCTGCAGGGAGAGGAGGAAAGCAAGGCAGTCTGTGGGTTATGTTCTTTATTCAGCTGGGGAGCTCCGTCTCCTACGGTGGTCGCCGGTAGTCTGCCCGCTCTGCCGTCGACGCGACTAGTCGGCGGCGAGCGGTCGCGGTGTTCCCTGCTGAGGGTGCGTCTAGTGCGCCTCCGGCAGCAGCCATCGGAGATGCTACCGGAGAGCCCCGCGCTCGTCCGTCAGAATAGCATTATCAATATAATCAATTTCTTCTTCTATATTTTCAATTTCATCGTTTTATGAATCACTGTCATAGTCACTTTCACTCTCATTTTTTTCGTCTGGACAATTCTCGTTGCCGAATCAGCATTTGTTTTGTCATCTTCATCTATAAAATACATATTGTGTAATGGATGCAATAAAATTGAATTTATGATTAAATGTAATTGTCTTACTAAATTGATCTTTAACTACAAAGTTTCAAATATTTATTCTATTTCATTATACTAAGGGTCATTGATAAATTACGTCTTGGAGGGGGATTCGAAAATTGTCAAAAACAGCGTAACGTAATTTGTGAATGGCCCCTAAACTAAGCTACATACTAATCGTATCCGTACAATTCGAATAAAGTATCACACATTTGCAATAAAAAAAGAGTTTCATTAAAATACAATAAATACAAAATTAATATAGACCAAAATTTTAACTTATTTAAATCATATTTTATGATAGAAATTTGAAAAAATTTAATAATTTAAACTTAAAGAGGCTAAAACATCGGGTCAACAAATTTGGTTTTCAAATTTGTTGAAGTGGGATTAATAATATTTGTTAAAGTTTTGGTTGTTCCACTCTTCTCTATTGGGTATTTTCGTTTTGTAACGTTGCCTGAATTGGAAGGTTTTATTAATTCTATCCTGAGGCTTTTCAAATATTGATTCGCCCAGCATTTCTCTCCGGATTGTAGTATGTCCGTTTCCTTTCTCTGACCACCCTTCGCCGCACATCAGTCTGTATGCCAACCTGGCGGCCACCTCCTTAATATTTAGGTCAAGGCCATCCAAGCCCAGCACCATCCTGACAGCGGCTGTGGGGGTGCTTCTTCGCAACTCGAAAATTCCCTTCAATATGACCGCATGTACATGGTTCAGGCTTCTCTTTGTGGTTTTATTTTCGGTTGCTTTCTACCATATTACTGCAGCGTAGGTGAGCTTCGGTTTCAGTAACTCCTCATATATCCATAAGGCCTTCTGGGTTTCTAGCCCCCATCCTGTGCCAATAGCCGCTCTACACTGTATAAATATGTTTAGCACCTTTCCGCCTTGCTGTTTAGCATGCTGTTTCCAGGTTAGTTTCTCATCTAGATATACCCCTAGGTATTTAACTCCTTCTGCATACGGTATTTCTTTCCCGTAAAAGTTAACCTTTCTGTTGATTTTAGTTTTATATTTAGTGGTGATGACTATAATCTCTGTCTTTTCTGGATTTACCCCCACAGATTCCGCCTGACACCACTCCCTGACCTTGCTCAGTGCTCTTTGAGTGAGATCCGGTAAAACTTCTTCATACGTGCCCCTGAGGAGTATGGCAAAGTCGCCCGCATAGGCGACAGCAAAGATTCCTTCCCTGTCAAGTATGCGTAGGAGTTCGTCAGCTACGAATGCCCATAAGAGAGGTGATATTACCCCCCCCCCCCCCCCCTCCTCTGCGGACATCCCTCGTTGACCCTCCCCTTTACTGTTTTCTTCTTTCATTCACAATAAATGTCCCTACCGCTCAGCATTCCCGCTATCCAGTTTCTGATGGTCAGCGGTACACCATGCTTCGCCAGGGCTGTGTCAATGGTTTTTCTAGTAGTGCTGTTAAAAGCTACTTCTATGTCCACAAAAGCGCCAATTACCGTTTTCTTGGCGCTTTTTTCCTTTTCAATATATCCTACAACAGAATGTAAAGCTGTTTCCGTGGATTTACCCACCGAATATGCATGTTGTTCCTCGTGTAATGGTGAACTTCCCAGGATCGTTTCCCTTATCTACCTGTCCACCAGCCTCTCCAGCGTTTTCAGCATGAAAGAGGTAAAGCTAATAGGTCTAAAGTCCTTCACAGACGTGTAACCCTTCTTTCCAGATTTGGGTACGAACGAAACCCGTGTACGTTTCCGGCTTCCCGGAATATATTCAATGGCGATACTCCCTCTAAAGATCCCCGTGACCAGTCTCAGTACAGCATCGCACCCTTCCTGCAAAAGTTTGGGGAAAATGCCGTCCGGTCCCGGTGTTTCGTACGGTTCAAAGGTGTTGATCGCCTATTTGACTCTTTCTGGTGTGACGATCTGTTCCGCCAACACCCAATCCGCATTTACTCGTGTCCTAGTTCTCCCAGGTATACGTATCTATCCCTCCCCGTTCTCATTTTTAGTGAAGTCCGGGAAGTTCGCTCTGAGAAGTAGTTCCATTGTCTCCTCTTCTGTTTTCGTGTAGTATCCGGACACGTTTTTAAGGATTTGTAAACGAATACTATTATCCTTGGTTAGAAGTCTGGCTAGTTTAGCCGTTTCCGTTAAGCCTTCTGCCCTTGAACAGAAATTCAGCCATTTCTCCCTTTTGGATTTATCTAGTTCCCTTTTGAAGTCATTTAGCGTATCTTTATACGTCTTCCATCCTTCTGTGTTCCTTGTTTTCTTTGCTCTGTTAAAGGCCTTCGGGACTTCCTTTTCAGCGCCTCTAGGTCTTTGTTCCACCACGGGGCACCGTTTGGTTGTCCCTTTGGCTTTAACGGGCAGTTGTTCTCATATGCTCTGGTAATGGCTGTCTGGACCTGTTCTAGTGTCCATTACAGTCCATATTCCGTCCCATAAGTTCCTTTAAGGTGTATTAAACGTTCGTTTAGCTTTTCCTTGTAGCTCTCCCAGGCTGTATCCTTGGAATTTCTCTTGGGCTCACTGATCCAACATAGATGGTTCATCCTCCACTCTCCATCCATGTATATGGTTTCTAATGTTCATACTGGCCAGGGTGAGGTCTAGAACCTCTATTCTGTTACTGGTAACAAAAGTCGGCTCATCACCCTGATTCATTATGTCCATTTGTGTACTAGTAATATATTCCAGCAGAGTTTCACCCCTCGTTGGTATCTGTACTGCCCCATACTTCATGGTGAGCATTGGCGTCGCAGCCGATGATCAAGTCAAGTTTTTTATCTCTGCAGTATTCTATTACTTTCCTCATACCTTTTGTTGCTTTTCCTCATCGTGAGGAAGGTATGCTGAAGTGATCATGATTGTTCTCCCTCGGCCTTCTTCGTCCTTGATATCCACTATAACGGTCGTGCAATCCCTAGAGCTCAGTTCCTGTAACATAAAAGCGTTAATACCCTTGATGCAGATGCACGCACGTGCATTTCCATCATTTGTTCCTACAAACAGTTCTCCGTTTGTATTTAGCCCCCTAATACGTCCCCTCCATACCCAAGGTTCCTGTATTAATGTTATTAGGGCTGTGTTTGTATGCACGTTTGCCATGCTCCTTGCTAAAACTGTAGAGGCGCTTTTGCTATGGTGCAAGTTAATCTGAGAGAAGCGTATTTTGTTGGCCGCCATTATTGCTCTACCACCTGGGGCTGCGCTTCCTCTTGAGACGTCGTCACTTTCCCGTCGGCGGTACTCTCGCGGTTCAGTGGTTTGAAGGTCACTGAACCGACGCCCGCCGTGAATCTGTAACTCCGACTCTTCAGTATAGCGGCCGATAGTTCATCTAGGCCCAGAATCAGATAGCCTTCCGGCGTCTGCTTCAGGATCGCCCACCTGGACGTGTCAACTCCCCCATTCAGCCACCGGACCAGCTTCAGGAAGTTCGATGCAGTTTTAACCCCCTCGGGGAGTCGAGTCATCACCTTGGTGATCCTCAGCTCCTCCGCCCTTACCACTCTGGTCTTCAGGTTCGGGTCCCCTAGGTCCAGTTTCTCTGCTTCCCCTTCTATCCAGGTCGCTGTTTCCTTGTCCTCGCAAACGAAGATAAGGGTGCCTTTTCTGGGGAAAGTTTCCTTCAATCAGGGTACAAAGTCCCCCTCTTCCATCTTCAGGACTTGGTTAACAACCGCCTCCTTGAACTTTCCTATCACGTCAGCAGGCATCTCCCTTCCTAGGTACTCCGCCGCCGCGAAGCTCCCACTCTCCTTTGGTCGCTTAAACAGTCTCGAAGCCTGCTTCGGCGCCTCCAGGCTGGGAGATGCAATCCTCTTGCCTCCCGAGGTTCCAGGGACAATAGTTGAAGGTTGAGCGAGTGCATTGGCCCTCTTCTTTTCCTTCTTCCCCTGCCGCCTGTTCGCCTCGAATACGGGCAAGGGTCGGCCCTCCTCTATCGTCCGTTGCTTCAGAAGTTTCCTCCTTTGAACCCCACTCAGATGTCGGTTGAAGCCCGTCTCTTCCTGGGGTTTCTCTCCAGCTACCTCCGTTGCCGGGGTTCCCTGGAGGGTTTTCTCCGAGTTGACGGCGATCGTTTCTTGAGTCCGATCTACTTCCATCTCTTCACCATTTCTTTTGCTTGTTCCTTTTCCATTTAAACCCCACGAGTAGTGTGGAATTAAATGGTCCGCCCGACAAGAGCTGCTCTGCCGGGCAAGGCTTATAATACGACGGGATTCAGCCCGGTGTCTCAGTGTGAATTGATTCGCAGTATCCTGGATATATGAACCATGTCTAAGATAATCATGAAAAATGATGCGTAGCATCTAGGATATTTGAACCACACCCGAGATGATCATCTCGCTCTCGTGCACGTACATCCACTGAAAACAATTATCGATATTTGAAAAAATATCGATAACAGTGCGCATTGATTCGCAGCATCCAGGCCACCTGGACCATGCCGGAGATAATTATCTTGCATAATTGTACGTACCGCACTTTAAAAAATCATAATCATTGTAAAAATCATTTGCAGCATTCAATATATCTAAGTCATGCCGTGTATGGTGTAAAATTCCTCGAAAGTATCTGTACGTACGTACGGACACACGGTCATTTGTTGGGATCCTCCGCTAATATTATGGTGTGTAGTAGTAGTTAAATGCAGATAAAACATTTTAAAAATGAGGAATGGAAGATGGTTGTATAGGGAAAAGACGAAAGGTTTTAAAAAATTATTTTTCAGAAATTATAACATAAGAAAATAATCTTAACAGAAAGTTTGTGCAGCAGTGGTATTCCGTTAATATAGTGTAGATTCATAACAACATCGAGGTTAGTTACAGTATCAACAAAGAGAATGAAAACGTTATCCTGCACCTCAATGCCTGGAATGTGCAATTTTTGCAACCTATTAATATTGTAATCCGACCCAAAAATTATAGTTTTAGTCTTCCCGACATTAAGACGAAGGGCGTTCTCAGAAGCCCATGCCGACACTGCTCGCGTTACAGCTAACAGGCGATCTATGCCCTGATGAAGATCGTCTCTGGCAACTTGCGTATAGGTTTGTAAATTGTCATCACAGAGCAAATGTTCGACACCATCTGATAATTCGCCCTGGGGGCTTCTGAAGACTGGCAGTATAATTCGGAGATCATTGATATAAAAGCTGAACAGAAGAGACCCCAGAACCAAGCCCTGCGAAACGCCAAGATTGGTTGTGCACCAATCCTATTCCCCATTAGATTTAGTAATCGCTTAATACACAGGATGTGGACCTAGTAAACCCCATTATGATCAGTTTACGAAGTAATTTAGAGGGCGAAATTGTGTCAAATGCCTTACTGAAATAAAAAATCACGCGTATGGTAAGCAGCTATTTCTGGCTATTGATACAATATCGGATGCCCTCTGATAGTCTCAGCAGTGCTGTTTATGTATTGTGATATTGTCGAAAACCAGTTTGACGTGGATCAAAGATTTTCTTTGTTGAAATGAACTCTGAAATCCGCTCGTAGACGATCTTTTCCAAGATCTTGAGAAAACTTAACAGGGCAATTGGACGGAAGTCCGAGACGGCCGATGAAATTGCCGTCTTCTCTAAAGTCACCAGATGAACCTTTTTCCAAGCTCCAGGAAAATCCGCACTAGACAGAGAGGAGTTGAAGATCTTAGCCAAGAAATGGCCCAAAACCGGAAGAGTCTTTGCGATGACATTTTGGAGTATTCCGTATTTGCTCGAAATTAGCAATGGTCAGAACAACATCCAAAAAATGAGCAATGGTCAGAACAACATCCGAGAAGGTAACTTCACGAAAATTGAAGTCATCATTACTGACCGTCGATAAGATGTTATCTAAATCTGCATCACGCTCCGTCTGAGAGACATAGACCCCTGCAAAGTGGATGTTTAACTCACCCAGAATGAAACCATGCAGCTCATCTTTAGCCTTCCGTAAGAGTCCAAGGTGCCGAAGTTCATTCCAGACATTTTTATTATTATCCAGCTCATCAAAAATTCTGTTCTGAATAAATGCTTTTCGCGCTTCAACTGTGCGCTATTGTGCTTGAGCAGCGAGAGACTAGAACTCCTGTTTGTAACGCCGCCGAACGGCAAAACACTGATTATAAAGTATTTTCAGCTCGGCATACACCCAAGGGAATGAGACCTTTTTTCTTCGGTGTAAACTGTTTCAGAGGGGCAAGTTCGTCGATGATTGCCACGATGTTGTGGTTAAGATGGTTGAACTTACTATCGACGTCCTTGTCTGGGCAACTGATGGGCTACGAATCACAAGCAGTAAGGAGGGATGAAAGTTCCTCGTGTCTAATAGATTTGAAATCCCTGTACGAAAAGTTGTTGAGAGCAGGTGGCTTTGTTGTTTAAAAGCCGATTGTAACATCAATTACGTTATGTTTAATCAGAAAGGTCGCCATCATGTTGTTCGCATCCAGCATCATATCATTGTCGTCAGTAAAGATCATATCAATCCAAGTGCGGGATTCTCCAACGTGGTGAGTCGCGCCATGATCAACTAATTTAAGGTTTTATTGAAAGATGCCTCAATTACTTGTGTAGAATTTTAATTAAATTAATAAAACCTCTGTTGATCGCTAAAAATCGACGAATACAATTAAAATAATTATTGTAAAATTTGATTGTATAATTTTGTACTTTAATTCTTTATATAACCCTTGAAAAGGGATGTACGAACAAGACATCTACAGCGTTGGAACAATAAACTATTGACTCATAGCGATCAACAGAGGTTTTATTTATTTTATTTAAGGTTTGAGTCACATGATAACTCTTTAACAAATGCCACATCTTGAGATGTCGACAACATGTTCGCATTCATATCTCCCATTAAAATTCGGTGATCGTACCCTGTCGAGTAAGTCGTGAGGTTCTCTACTAAATCTGAATCGACAGTGAACGAGATCCCTGGAGGTCGATATACAACGGCCACGAAAATTGACGGATGGTTGCCTTGCTGAATTCTACACATCAAATATTGAGAGATACCCGATTTGCCTTTGACCAATGTCGTTCTTGAAGAGCATAGCAGCATTGCCTTATATGAATTATATACGTAAAGGACCACACCTCCCTGTTGATGAAATACATCTCAGCCACACCGAATAGATGATAGAAAAGACGAGCAGTCACAAGGAACTAACTGATGTTGCATTCAGGAAGCCCGCCCTTAGCCCACCACCCTCTACCTCTCTCGCTAAATCCCCGCGTATATATGACATAGGCAAGGCAAGTTCATGGTCATGAGGCGAAATGGTGACATGTCCCACTTTTTCTCGACCGCTACTGATTTATACATTATATTGGCATCATATGAGAAAAATCCTGCTTCTCAGCTAGTTGCGAAGTTAAGGAAAATGCGTCCGCTAGTAAATCGTCCAAGTGTGAAGCGCCTGTGAATAAAGAACCATCATCGGTACCGTTTCGTAGTAATGATGTGCCTATTTCTGAATGACTAGGTTTGTTGTGAGCACATCATTTACAAATCCAGAAGTTTCATTGTGACCATCCTTCTTACCGTCTCTATGCAGTTGTTGAGTCGCGCTTAGATGACGATATTACAGACGAGCAAATCGGCATTGATGGTATCTCGATATTTGATAAGATCGGAACGTTAACGGTGGTGGGGTGTCTCTGCAAGTACACTATTCTATTAAAGCTAAGGTTATCGCACAATCTAACACAGATCAGCTGGGTAGTCCTGATATTCCAGAGAATCTGGTTTGTTGTGTACAGCAAGGATGCTCTGCTCCTGTTCTTGTTTTAGTAATATATAGGCCGCCACATATTCCATTTATTAAGGGTACAGATCTTGTAGAAAAACGTACACCTCAATGCAAAACTGCTTTCATTGTCGGTGAATGCGCAGTGCGTGAGACGGTTACCCAATGATCTCTAACTAAAACTCATCGATACCGGCGCGGGTTATGATCTCACTGACGATTCTTACATGTGGATTGACGTTATACTTGTTGACGATAATGACGAGGTCCTGAGTAGTGACAATCTAGCGGCGATTTTTCCTAGTCACCAGCATAATGTAAAGAAAACAAAGTGTGCTCTTTAGAAGCCTTCCTATCTTCCACCATTTACGGCTCATCGAAGATACAAGAGCCAGAAATGGCGAATGATAGGAAGGCTCCTAAAGAGCACACCTTATTTTCTTTACACCATGGTCGCCACAATATTATTGATGTTACAAAACAAACACACACAATCAATCCTCCAAAACTATCCACTTCACTTATAGAGACTATACAAAAATATATCAAAATCAGTTACTATCCGTTCTTCAAAACTCTGATTGGTCGTCGCTCGATTGTTTAAGGGGTCAAGTCCGAGCTAAATTCTGTAAAAAATATGTTGATACAATCGGAGTTGATGCAAATTTTTATATCTTAAACATGTATATTATACTTGATTTTGCCACGAATTAGACTCCTCTAAGTAGTCTTTATATTCTGTGACGAATATGTAATTTCGCGCCAACATACGCGATACATGCGCGCGCGCACTCGCAAATAACCGGGCAATTAGATCCCGTTCCCGGCGCCACGAGCGCTGGTGGTGACCATGTGGTTGCCAGACTGGTCTCGGCTGTGCCTGCGTGCATGCTACCCTCTTCCGCCGACGTTTTGGTACCCTTGTATGAGTATGCTGAGCGTGGGAGAGTGTGTGCAGATAGGGATGAGCGACGCCTCCGAGGAGTCATTTCCAACATCGCCTCCTCCCGTGGGTTAGGGAGCACTCACTGCCAATCATATCCAGAGCGACGAGTATAAGAGGTTCGCAATCGACGGGGGCAACAGGTGTACAAGAAGGAGAGAGAGAGAGAGAGAGTCGCGAAATAATCGACGGTCTACACGCCGCCTGAGAGCCATGAGGGGCTCCACGTCCACTTTAAAGTAAGTGCGTATTACGGCGGCCAGGATTACGGTCCTGGCATTTTTGTCATCGCGCGACCGGGTGCAACAACACCATTGTGAGGTACGTTGCACTCTTGCACGCGATCGCTGGGGTCGCGCCCCTACCTGTAATGTCGCTGTGTACAGTAATAGAATATATGATTTTTATCTGACATTCACGGGTTTGTTATTTCGCGTGCTGCTATCTCTCGCGGAGCCTCCTTCCCCCTTACCCCGTCAGTTGCGTGGGAAATCTCCACCGTTGGGCAGCTGGGCACGCCGCTGCAGCAGAGAAGAAGTTCCGGCGGAGAATGCGACCAGTAACGCTCGCAAATACAGGTAGGTGTTGGGCGGGAATCCACCCGCGGCGCACTACAGAGACGTGCGCCGACATCAATAATTAGTGTTTAGTGATAAAATAAACCCTTTCGTTATAAGTCCCTTAAAAATTCTATGATCTACATTAATCACATTAATCCCTTTTACCACTTACTACATGTTTTTTAATTAGGCAGTGCATTTTTCATGGGTGGGTGGATGGACGTGTGCGTGCATGCTTGTGTATGCGTATGTGTGTGTATGTATGTATTTATGTGTTCATCAATATCTCTAGTAATCAACGGTAAAATTTAATGTTCCAGGGCTCACTTTGTTTGTATTTTTTTAAAAAGTTTATCGATTGCTGTTTTTAGTTTTACGGGTTTTTCGTACGCTAGAAATAATATCATCGATCTAGTGAAAATGCATTTAAAAGACATTAAAATCTTTTATCACCCAAGATTTTGCATAAGGTGTTTCGTTTCTTCTGTTATACACGGAAACGTCATTATTCTTTTAACCCTTTCAGTCACAGAAGCCGATATATCGGCTCCCTATTGTTTTTAGTCACAAAATTTGATTTCTATTGTTATCGCAGTACAAATATACGTTTTCTATGTATTTTTGATCGTAGAATACGAATCTGATATCAATAATTTTATAAATATAAAAACAACCCTTCAAATGGGGTGAAAACCACCCTTTTAGTCATGAAATTGAATTCGTTTGGTTATGAAAGTAAAAAAAACCCCTCCTCATTAGAACACGGGCTTGGGACCGTCTGTGGCAGAGTTATGTTTTTTTCTTTTTTTTTTTGTTTTTCTTTTTTTCTTTTTTTCTTTTTTTTTTCTTTTTCTCTTTTTTTCTTTTTTTCTTTTTTATTTTTTTTTCCTTTTTTTTTCTTTTTTTTTTTATAATTTTTTTTTATTTTCTAAATCTTTTTCAGGTAGATATTTATTCATTTTCTTTTATCTTATATACATTTACGTTTTGTGATATATTTCATAACAATTTTGTTTTTCTTTTATGCATAATGGAACATTGCAAGTTGTGCACATGTAGGAAGTTCTAACTCGATTTGTTTTAGAACTACAACAAGTGCAATTTCTTTGTATTTTGAGTTTAGTTGGAATGTGCGGGGCTTGAGAAAATCTTATTTCATTTGAAATTTGAGGCTTACGCTTACTAGGAGTAAATTGTTTTGTCTTGGTACCTCTTTTTTTAGGTGATGCAAACCCAATAAGCTCAGTTACCAGCTTTAGTCGAAAATCTATCAAATTCATTTTAGTAGTAGGGGTATTTTGCTTGTAAATGATGAAAGAATTTACAACGGTTACATCGATAAAATGCCAGAATATTCGAAGCCACCACTTTTTACTTTTTCTACTAATCTCGTATGTAGATTTCAACTGATCTGCTTTGTCAACACAGTTCATATAATTATTATAGTCTCGAGTGGCTTGTGGACAATTGATTTGAATGCTAGTACCATCTTTTTGTCGTCTACTTACAGTAGTTTTGATTGAAGGATCGTGAAAATTAGATAAAAACTGGACAGGTTTGTTATCATTCCATTTTATCCAACTGATACCCTTGTATGAAGTCCGAGATTCATAATCTCCCCTTTTCATTGTTTTATCGTTTATTTGTTTTTTTGGCAAACCTTTCCGATTTTTTCGTACTGTTCCACAGGCTAATATATTTTTACTTTTGAGTTCAATCATCAAATTAACACTAGTAAAGTAATTATCGAAATAAACTTGATAATTTTTTGAAATAATTTGATGGGTTAAATCGATTACAACTCTTTCGCCCAATTGTTTTTCAACCAAGTTAGCAGTTTTTCCAGTATATACCTGAAACTCACATACAAAACCATGTTCATCTGCTCTAACCCAAATTTTAAAACCTCTTTTTATAGGTTTCTGTGGATTGTACTGTTTTAGAGTACTTCTACCTTTGAATTTGACCATACTTTCATCAACAGCTTGTTTTTCAGATGGTTTGTAGAATTTTATAAAATTTTCTGAAAGCATATCAAGTAAGGGTCTTAGTTTATATAGCTTATCATAATTGGGTTCACCTTTTTGTGGCATTGATAAGTTATCATTCAAATGTATATGAGACAGGATAGCAAAAAACCTATTGAGAGGCATAACAGGGCTTATATAAGAGTTGTGTAATTGAGAATTAGATGACCAATAGCACCGAATGGCGGGTAACCTACTTATTCCCATCATGATATTCATGCCAATAAATTTCAATATTTCTGCTTTATTTACTTCTTCAAATGGCTTGTCTGATTGCTGCCCGTAAAGATTAGTCTGTTCGACAATTCTTTCGATCAAAACTTCTGAAAATAAGCAAAGGAAAATTTGTGAAGGTGAACGAATATCTGAAGGAACCATTGGACCGCAATCTTCGGAAAAAATTATTTCGTCGAATTTTCTTCTTTTATTATCCCAAATACCATCTAAAGCAGCTAATCTGTCACTCAACGGAGTATCACTATCACTTTCATATTCAATCACGTTAGAATTTTCACTATATGAAGTATTTTCTAACGAGGCTACTGCTTCATCAATTTGATTTTTGTCAATATCCGAATCATCATCACATTCAGAATCATATTCTGGATCATCATATTCATCTTCACTTTCATTATCACTGGTGATTTCAGCATATTCCATGATAAAAATTTTTTAGAATAAACCAAAACAAATTTCACAATGTTGTGAGATTACTGATAATTTAGAACGAATAATGATATTGAAATTTTTGATAGGAAAAATATAGAAATTTTATGTAACTACCTAATAAACTTAGATTTGATCCTTTGAAGTTCTTGCAAACAATTTTTTTTATTATTATTAATATTCTTTTTTCAAAATATAGTTTGGATTGAAATCATTCACTCGAGGGGATTGTAACAAGGGGTGTTTTAGAAAATTTATATGGCTTTCAGAGATTTTCAATATATTTTTTGAGCTCTAAATTCTATTTATATATTCTTAGGTCCTATCGAGTGCTTTGACGTTGAGTATTCACATTTTCGTAGTAATCCAATTAGAATTTTAGAGATCGTTTTTACGATTACTGAATTTTTTTCCATTGGATTCAAATTTAGCGTTGAAAAATGTATCAGAAACTAATATTAGCAGTAACATAACAAAACAAACAGGGTTTCGTGACTGCAATGTTACTTTTTATTCCATTTTACGAGTTTTTTTATGTTTTCAAATTTGTGACATTGGATTTGCATCCGCGTTAAAATTTACATCGGAAACATATATTTTCTTCTATAGTGAAACGAATTGAATTGTACGTATAAAAGGGTGGTTTTCACCCTGTTTGAGGGATTTTTTGTATATTTATAAAACTTTCTGAAATCAGATTTGGATTCTGCATTCAAAAATACATTGTGAACATATAGTCTTCAAAGAATATATAGTCTTCAAAAGAATTAAATTGTATGACTAAAAGGGTAGTTTTTACCCCATTTGAGGGGTTGTTTTTATATTTATAAAATTTTTGACGTTACATTCGTATTCTGCATTCAAAAATAAATTGGAAACATATATTGCACTTCCATAACAAACGGATTGAATTTTATGACTATAAGGGTGGTTTTCACCCCATTTGAGGGGTTGTTTTTATATTTATTCAATTTTTGATATCAGATTCGTATTCTACGATCAAAAATACATTGGAAACATATATTGCACTTCCATAACAAACGGATTCAATTTTATGACTATAAGGGTGGTTTTCACCCCATTTGAGGGGTTGTTTTTATATGTATAAAATTATTGATATCAGATTTGGATTCTGCATTCAAAAATGCATTGTGGACATATATTGCACTTCCATTACCAAACAAATTGCATTTTTTAACTAAAAGGGTGGTTTTCACCCCATTTGAGGGGTTGTTTTTATATTTATTCAATTTTTGACACTTGATTTGGATTCTTCGTTCAAAAATACATTGGAAACATATATTTGCACTTCCATAACCAAATGAATTGAATTGCGTGACTGAAAGGGTTAAACGGTGATTTCTCTGATATATATGATGGAAAATTTTTATAATTTACAAATTTACATAATTTTGGAAAATTTACATAATTTTGGGAAATTTACATAATTTTGAAAAATTTACATAATTTTGGAAAATTTTGATAATTTAGGAAAATTATGATTATATTGGTAAATTTTGATAATGTTGGAAAATTTACATAATTTTTGAAAATTTATATAATTTTGGAAAATTTACATAATTTTGGAAAATTTACATAATTTTGGAAAATATACATAATTTTGGAAAATATACATAATTTTGGAAAATTTACATAATTTTGGGAACTTTACATAATTTTGGAAAATTTACATAATTTTGGAAAATTTACATAATTTTGGAAAATTTACATAATTTTGGAAAATTTACATAATTTAGGGAAATTTACATAATTTTGGAAATTTTTGATAATGGAGGAATATTATGATTATATTGGAAAATCTTGATAATGTTGGAAAATTTACATAATAGAAAATTTACATAATTTTGGAAAATTTACATAATTTTGGAAAATTTTGATAATTTAGGAAAATTATGATTATATTGGTAAATTTTGATAATGTTGGAAAATTTACATAATTTTTGAAAATTTATATAATATTGGAAAATTTACATAATTTTGGAAAGTATACATAATTTTGGAAAATTTACATAATTTTGGGAACTTTACATAATTTTATAAAATTTACATAATTTTGGAAAATTTACATAATTTTGGAAAATTTACATAATTTTATGAAATTTACATAATTTTGGAAAATTTACATAATTTTGGAAAATTTTGATAATGGAGGAATATTATGATTATATTGGAAAATCTTGATAATGTTGGAAAATTTACATAATAGAAAATTTACATAATTTTGGAAAATTTACATAATTTTGGAAAATTTACATAATTTTGGAAAATTTTGATAATTTAGGAAAATTATGATTATATTGGTAAATTTTGATAATGTTGGAAAATGTACATAATTTTTGAAAATTTATATAATTTTGGAAAATTTACATAATTTTGGAAAATATACATAATTTTGGAAAATTTACATAATTTTGGGAACTTTACATAATTTTATAAAATTTACATAATTTTGGAAAATTTACATAATTTTGTAAAATTTACATAATTTTGGAAAATTTACATAATTTTGGAAAATTTACATAATTTTGGAAAATTTACATAATTTTATGAAATTTACATAATGTCGGATAATTTACAAAATTATGGAAAATTTTCATTATTATGGAACATTTACTTAATTTTAGTTGAAAAATGTACATAATTTTGGAAAATTTACATAATTTTGGGAAATTTACATAATTTTTGAAAATTTACATAATTTTGGGAACTTTACATAATTTTGGAAAATTTACTTAATTTTGGAAAATTAACATAATTTTGGAAAATTTATATAATATTGGAAAATTTATATAATTTTGGAAAATTTACATAATTTAGGGAAATTTACATAATTTTGGAAAATTTACATAATGTCGGATAATTTACAAAATTATGGAAAATTTTCATTATTATGGAACATTTACTTAATTTTAGTTGAAAAATTTACATAATTTTGGATAATTTACATAATTTTGGGAAATTTACATAATTTTGGAAAATTTACATAATTTTGGAAAATTTACATAATTTTGGGAAATTTACATAATTTTGGAAAATTTACATAATTTTGGGAACTTTACATAATTTTGGAAATATACTTAATTTTGGGAAATTAACATAATTTTGGAAAATTTATATAATGTTGGAAAATTTACATAATTTTTGAAAATTTATATAATTTTGGAAAATTTACATAATTTTGGAAAATTTACATAATTTTGGAAAATATACATAATTTTGGAAAATATACATAATTTTGGAAAATTTACATAATTTTGGGAACTTTACATAATTTTGGAAAATTTACATAATTTTGGAAAATTTACATAATTTTGGAAAATTTACATAATTTTGGAAAATTTACATAATTTAGGGAAATTTACATAATTTTGGAAAATTTTGATAATGGAGGAATATTATGATTATATTGGAAAATCTTGATAATGTTGGAAAATTTACATAATAGAAAATTTACATAATTTTGGAAAATTTACATAATTTTGGAAAATTTTGATAATTTAGGAAAATTATGATTATATTGGTAAATTTTGATAATGTTGGAAAATTTACATAATTTTTGAAAATTTATATAATATTGGAAAATTTACATAATTTTGGAAAGTATACATAATTTTGGAAAATTTACATAATTTTGGGAACTTTACATAATTTTATAAAATTTACATAATTTTGGAAAATTTACATAATTTTGGAAAATTTACATAATTTTATGAAATTTACATAATTTTGGAAAATTTACATAATTTTGGAAAATTTTGATAATGGAGGAATATTATGATTATATTGGAAAATCTTGATAATGTTGGAAAATTTACATAATAGAAAATTTACATAATTTTGGAAAATTTACATAATTTTGGAAAATTTACATAATTTTGGAAAATTTTGATAATTTAGGAAAATTATGATTATATTGGTAAATTTTGATAATGTTGGAAAATGTACATAATTTTTGAAAATTTATATAATTTTGGAAAATTTACATAATTTTGGAAAATATACATAATTTTGGAAAATTTACATAATTTTGGGAACTTTACATAATTTTATAAAATTTACATAATTTTGGAAAATTTACATAATTTTGTAAAATTTACATAATTTTGGAAAATTTACATAATTTTGGAAAATTTACATAATTTTGGAAAATTTACATAATTTTATGAAATTTACATAATGTCGGATAATTTACAAAATTATGGAAAATTTTCATTATTATGGAACATTTACTTAATTTTAGTTGAAAAATGTACATAATTTTGGAAAATTTACATAATTTTGGGAAATTTACATAATTTTTGAAAATTTACATAATTTTGGGAACTTTACATAATTTTGGAAAATTTACTTAATTTTGGAAAATTAACATAATTTTGGAAAATTTATATAATATTGGAAAATTTATATAATTTTGGAAAATTTACATAATTTAGGGAAATTTACATAATTTTGGAAAATTTACATAATGTCGGATAATTTACAAAATTATGGAAAATTTTCATTATTATGGAACATTTACTTAATTTTAGTTGAAAAATTTACATAATTTTGGAAAATTTACATAATTTTGGGAAATTTACATAATTTTGGAAAATTTACATAATTTTGGAAAATTTACATAATTTTGGGAAATTTACATAATTTTGGAAAATTTACATAATTTTGGGAACTTTACATAATTTTGGAAATATACTTAATTTTGGGAAATTAACATAATTTTGGAAAATTTATATAATTTTGGAAAATTTATATAATTTTGGAAAATTTATATAATTTTGGAAAATTTACATAATTTAGGGAAATTTACATAATTTTGGAAAATTTTGATAATGGAGGAATATTATGATTATATTGGAAAATCTTGATAATGTTGGAAAATTTACATAATAGAAAATTTACATAATTTTGGAAAATTTACATAATTTTGGCAAATTTACATAATTTAGGGAAATTTACATAATTTTGGAAAATTTTGATAATTTAGGAAAATTATGATTATATTGGTAAATTTTGATAATGTTGGAAAATTTACATAATTTTTGAAAATTTATATAATATTGGAAAATTTACATAATTTTGGAAAGTATACATAATTTTGGAAAATTTACATAATTTTGGGAACTTTACATAATTTTATAAAATTTACATAATTTTGGAAAATTTACATAATTTTGGAAAATTTACATAATTTTATGAAATTTACATAATTTTGGAAAATTTACATAATTTTGGAAAATTTTGATAATGGAGGAATATTATGATTATATTGGAAAATCTTGATAATGTTGGAAAATTTACATAATAGAAAATTTACATAATTTTGGAAAATTTACATAATTTTGGAAAATTTTGATAATTTAGGAAAATTATGATTATATTGGTAAATTTTGATAATGTTGGAAAATGTACATAATTTTTGAAAATTTATATAATTTTGGAAAATTTACATAATTTTGGAAAATATACATAATTTTGGAAAATTTACATAATTTTGGGAACTTTACATAATTTTATAATATTTACATAATTTTGGAAAATTTACATAATTTTGGAAAATTTACATAATTTTGGAAAATTTACATAATTTTATGAAATTTACATAATGTCGGATAATTTACAAAATTATGGAAAATTTTCATTATTATGGAACATTTACTTAATTTTAGTTGAAAAATTTACATAATTTTGGAAAATTTACATAATTTTGGGAAATTTACATAATTTTTGAAAATTTACATAATTTTGGGAACTTTACATAATTTTGGAAAATTTACTTAATTTTGGAAAATTAACATAATTTTGGAAAATTTTTATAATTTACAAATTTACATAATTTTGGAAAATTTACATAATTTTGGGAAATTTACATAATTTTGAAAAATTTACATAATTTTGGAAAATTTTGATAATTTAGGAAAATTATGATTATATTGGTAAATTTTGATAATGTTGGAAAATTTACATAATTTTTGAAAATTTATATAATTTTGGAAAATTTACATAATTTTGGAAAATTTACATAATTTTGGAAAATATACATAATTTTGGAAAATATACATAATTTTGGAAAATTTACATAATTTTGGGAACTTTACATAATTTTGGAAAATTTACATAATTTTGGAAAATTTACATAATTTTGGAAAATTTACATAATTTTGGAAAATTTACATAATTTAGGGAAATTTACATAATTTTGGAAAATTTTTATAATTTACAAATTTACATAATTTTGGAAAATTTACATAATTTTGGGAAATTTACATAATTTTGAAAAATTTACATAATTTTGGAAAATTTTGATAATTTAGGAAAATTATGATTATATTGGTAAATTTTGATAATGTTGGAAAATTTACATAATTTTTGAAAATTTATATAATTTTGGAAAATTTACATAATTTTGGAAAATTTACATAATTTTGGAAAATATACATAATTTTGGAAAATATACATAATTTTGGAAAATTTACATAATTTTGGGAACTTTACATAATTTTGGAAAATTTACATAATTTTGGAAAATTTACATAATTTTGGAAAATTTACATAATTTTGGAAAATTTACATAATTTAGGGAAATTTACATAATTTTGGAAAATTTTGATAATGGAGGAATATTATAATTATATTGGAAAATCTTGATAATGTTGGAAAATTTACATAATTTTGGAAAATTTACATAATTTTATGAAATTTACATAATTTTGGAAAATTTACATAATTTTGGAAAATTTTGATAATGGAGGAATATTATGATTATATTGGAAAATCTTGATAATGTTGGAAAATTTACATAATAGAAAATTTACATAATTTTGGAAAATTTACATAATTTTGGAAAATTTACATAATTTTGGAAAATTTTGATAATTTAGGAAAATTATGATTATATTGGTAAATTTTGATAATGTTGGAAAATGTACATAATTTTTGAAAATTTATATAATTTTGGAAAATTTACATAATTTTGGAAAATATACATAATTTTGTAAAATTTACATAATTTTGGGAACTTTACATAATTTTATAAAATTTACATAATTTTGTAAAATTTACATAATTTTGGAAAATTTACATAATTTTGGAAAATTTACATAATTTTGGAAATTTTACATAATTTTATGAAATTTACATAATGTCGGATAATTTACAAAATTATGGAAAATTTTCATTATTATGGAACATTTACTTAATTTTAGTTGAAAAATTTACATAATTTTGGAAAATTTACATAATTTTGGAAAATTTACATAATTTTGGGAAATTTACATAATTTTTGAAAATTTACATAATTTTGGGAACTTTACATAATTTTGGAAAATTTACTTAATTTTGGAAAATTAACATAATTTTGGAAAATTTATATAATATTGGAAAATTTATATAATTTTGGAAAATTTACATAATTTAGGGAAATTTACATAATTTTGGAAAATTTACATAATGTCGGATAATTTACAAAATTATGGAAAATTTTCATTATTATGGAACATTTACTTAATTTTAGTTGAAAAATTTACATAATTTTGGAAAATTTACATAATTTTGGGAAATTTACATAATTTTGGAAATTTACATAATTTTGGGAACTTTACATAATTTTGGAAATATACTTAATTTTGGGAAATTAACATAATTTTGGAAAATTTATATAATTTTGGAAAATTTATATAATTTTGGAAAATTTATATAATTTTGGAAAATTTATATAATTTTGGAAAATTTACATAATTTAGGGAAATTTACATAATTTTGGAAAATTTTGATAATGGAGGAATATTATGATTATATTGGAAAATCTTGATAATGTTGGAAAATTTACATAATAGAAAATTTACATAATTTTGGAAAATTTACATAATTTTGGAAAATTTTGATAATTTAGGAAAATTATGATTATATTGGTAAATTTTGATAATGTTGGAAAATTTACATAATAGAAAATTTACATAATTTTGGAAAATTTACATAATTTTGGAAAATTTACATAATTTAGGGAAATTTACATAATTTTGGAAAATTTTGATAATGGAGGAATAATTATGATTATATTGGAAAATCTTGATAATGTTGGAAAATTTACATAATAGAAAATTTACATAATTTTGGAAAATTTACATAATTTTGGAAAATTTTGATAATTTAGGAAAATTATGATTATATTGGTAAATTTTGATAATGTTGGAAAATTTACATAATTTTTGAAAATTTATATAATATTGGGAAATTTACATAATTTTGGAAAATTTACATAATTTTGGAAAATATACATAATTTTGGAAAATTTACATAATTTTGGGAACTTTACATAATTTTATAAAATTTACATAATTTTGGAAAATTTACATAATTTTGGAAAATTTACATAATTTTATGAAATTTACATAATGTCGGATAATTTACAAAATTATGGAAAATTTTCATTATTATGGAACATTTACTTAATTTTAGTTGAAAAATTTACATAATTTTGGAAAATTTACATAATTTTGGGAAATTTACATAATTTTGGAAAATTTACATTATTTTGGGAACTTTACATAATTTTGGAAAATTTACTTAATTTTGGAAAATTAACATAATTTTGGAAAATTTATATAATATTGGAAAATTTATATAATTTTTGAAAATTTACATAATTTAGGGAAATTTACATAATTTTGGAAAATTTACATAATGTCGGATAATTTACAAAATTATGGAAAATTTTTATTATTATGGAACATTTACTTAATTTTAGTTGAAAAATTTACATAATTTTGGAAAATTTACATAATTTTGTGAAATTTACATAATTTTGGAAAATTTACATAATTTTGGGAACTTTACATAATTTTGGAAATATACTTAATTTTGGGAAATTAACATAATTTTGGAAAATTTATATAATTTTGGAAAATTTATATAATTTTGGAAAATTTATATAATTTTGGAAAATTTATATAATTTTGGAAAATTTACATAATTTAGGGAAATTTACATAATTTTGGAAAATTTTGATAATGGAGGAATATTATGATTATATTGGAAAATCTTGATAATGTTGGAAAATTTACATAATAGAAAATTTACATAATTTTGGAAAATTTACATAATTTTGGAAAATTTACATAATTTTGGAAAATTTACATAATTTTGGAAAATTTTGATAATTTAGGAAAATTATGATTATATTGGTAAATTTTGATAATGTTGGAAAATTTACATAATTTTTGAAAATTTATATAATTTTGGAAAATTTACATAATTTTATGAAATTTACATGTCGGATAATTTACAAAATTATGGAAAATTTTCATTATTATGGAACATTTACTTAATTTTAGTTGAAAAATTTACATAATTTTGGAAAATTTACTTAATTTTGGGAAATTTACATAATTTTGGGAAATTTACATAATTTTGGAAAATTTACATAATTTTGGGAACTTT